>JAKCPI010007216.1:0-42937 GCA_023213315.1 Euborellia annulipes | reverse complement strand
CACAATTTTTTTTAATGAAGTATAAAATAATAATCATCAGAGAGAAAGTATTAAATTCATGCCAAAAATTTTCTATCGAAATTTTGATGTTTTGAGGTCCCCTGAATCCCGTAAAATGGTCTGTTTGTCTGTGTGTGCTCAATTTAAAGCACTAAGAAATTGAGCTAAGAGGTTGGAATTTTATATTTAAGTTTGGTATTCCCCAGGCCTTGACACGAAGCTTTTGAAGAAAATCGGCCAAAGAGTACTTGTAATTTACCAATATACTTTTAAAATTTTTTTTTGTTCTCAAAATTCATTCCAACGATTTTGATTATAATTCAAAAATCTATTATTTTTTAGATACTCTATATACCAGTAAAATAGTTGATGAAAATTGTTTGACGTACACTTTAATAACCGATTGAATCATTTGAATAAAGTTAAAAATAAAAATATCAGGAGTGAGCTTCTCTCGACTTTCATGCATACCTCCTATATGTTCTGAAAATCTCGTGTGACTTAACGCACAGCGTTACTTTCGGTCAACATTTACTCTCTCAGATTTTTACTTTTTGAAATTAGCCTAATTTTTTGACTTTTTCTTCCATAGAGCCAATGTTAAATCCCTGTGAGAATTCGCATGTAAATTTTAATTCAAAAGGGGGTCCCCTTTGGAACTTGTTAAAAAAATTTTCCAATTCTTATGAAATTTTGTATTTATTTAGGATTCTCTAATGTGTATAAAATATCCAAATACGTAGAGAGTATAAAATTTTGAAAATACTTTTTACTTTCTCTTACCTTACCTATATATTCTCTCACTCATTGGCGTAGCCAGAATATTTTTGATGGGGGAGGGGGGTGTTCAAGAAAATTTTTTCAAAAATTTGAAAAATTTAAGATTAATTTAGGGTATTTTTAAATCATTTTGTTTTTTATTTTCTTAGCTAGAGTAAATTATTATATTTTACTTTCTCTTACCCTATATGAAATATAATTTGTATTATAGAACTTAAATATCTAGTCATGGCTTGGGTCCCATGGGGGGGGGGGGTTGAACCTCCCAAAACCCCCCCGGCTACGCCTATGCTCTCACTTATAAAACTCAAGTGGTCGAAGTTTGGAACTAAGGTGCTATGAGGAACTATATATATCTCTACACGAAAAAATCTGGTAATGCAGCACAGTACACAACTTTCGATTACCGAAGGTATGTCACACGAGATTTTCAGAACATATAGAAGGTATACGAGAAAGTTTAGAGGAGCTCACTCCTGATATTTTTATTTTTAACTTTATTCAAATGATCTAACCGGTAATTAAATATTTTTAATGTTGTAATATCATTGACAATTTGATTACCAGGAAAGTGTATATATTAACAGCTTAATGAGGTTTTTAATTACTAACAGATATTAATTAAACCGGACTCAAATCGAATATTAATATATATAATCTGTTGATTTAATTTTTGACCAATTACTTTATTGATCTTTTAGGCAACAAAATTTACACATAACAACCTCATAGGGAAAAAAGCTTATTAGGATGAATATATATTTGAATATTTTATTTTATTTAACGGTTTGCTGCTCACTTAGCATATTATATTTAGATTCGTTTCTTTATCACCGTTCGTTTATTTTTATTTACTGGCAAGTAGGCAACCCAAATATCAAAAGGAATTTATTTTCAATTTATTTTAAATATTTATATCTTCTCTTTTTTTGCCGGGGGGGGGTGCTATTCCCAGAGGCGTCATTTGAGTGGGGGTCAGGGGGTGCCCCCCCCCCCCCCCCTCCCCACGGGCCCGGGTTTTTTCCTTCTCTTACCTAAATTTATATATCAATATAGGCTACATATATACTATATAGAAAGTATTGGATTCATGTAAAAAATTCGATGTCGAGATTTTGATGGATATACACGTTTTGAGGTCCTCTGACCAAAAATGGTTTTTCCACATGGTCTGTCTGTGTGACTGTGAACAAAAATATCTCAAGAACGAAAAGAGCTAGGAGGTTGAAATTTTATATTTATGTTTGATACCCCCATGGGGCGTGACACGAATCTTTTGAAGAAAATCGGCCAAAGAGTACTAGTACTTTACCAATGCACTTTTTCACCTTTTTTCGATTTTCTCAAAATTCGCTTCAACAATTTTGATTAAAATTCAAAAATAAATTATTTTTTAGATGCTCTTTAAAATGTATACTCTCATTTTGCCACTGAAATCTTTTGAAGCACACTTTACTCTTGTACTTCATAGGAAAGATTGGAGAAATGGTTGCCATGGTGACAAAATATATTCTCCCATACTAATAAATTTTACATCTTGTCTCTGAATTCAATATATCGGTGGAAATTAAATATAAGTGGACACCAAAAATCTTTTGTGACAAGCACAGAACACAACTTTCGATTACCTAAGATAAGAGAAAGTTGTGTGCTTTAACAGTCACACCAGATTTTTTCAGAATTTTAATAAAATATTTCAAAATATATCTACGGGTATATAAACTATAAAAAATTAATTAAACTAAATATATTTTGGCCCTCGGGCTTGGCGTAGTCGGTAGCGCCTGTCTTATATACCAAGGGTCGAGGGTTCGGATTCCAGGCAGTCCGATGATTTTATTTAAGCCATATGGATACCAAATGGCTAAATTTGAGATACCTATTCGTAAATAAATTTTAAGAAAAAAAAAAAGTTTGCCCCCTCCCTCCAAGAAAAATTTGAAATTACGCTACTGCCTATTCATTCACGTAATTATTTGTATGTATAATTATATAAGTATATTTAACACCATGATGCTTTTTTCTTAACAAGTAAAATATTTTCTTTTCACCATGTGTAAGCTTATATCTATAATAATTTTTTTTTTTTATTGATTTTTAGCATGTATGTTGCATTATAAACAGCTTTCGAATTTTGTTAGCTATTCGATTTTCACTTATATAACGAATATAAAATTCTGCTTGTTAGAGACAGACGGCGGTTTTCTTAGAAGATAAAGGCGAAAGTGAGTTGGAAATATAATGTTAATGATGAACTAGTCAAATTTTAAAATTTTTTATTAATACTTGTTAGTCGAAATTTTCTAATAGTAAAGTAGACCAATTTTGTTCTGTTAGATATTGTTACAAGTTGTTTATTCAGGGGCTGGGGGGAGGCAGTTGGGCTTTCGTAAAAACAAAATCTGATGGGGGAGTTTTTTTGAGATGGGACTGGTCGCACCACTGTGATTTGTAATTAATAAATAATTTTTAGTTAAAATTTGCACTATTAAACAAAATGATTCTAATAATAATTTTTTACTTTTAATAATCAATATAAAAATTATCCTACTTCTTCAGCTTTTTCCTTGGAGCAAAAATCTCTCAACGATCAGCAAATTTTTTTTTTAATGATTATACAAATTAAAGATAATAAACATAGAAAAAAATCACCAACTAATTATACGCTTAATAAAATGCAAAAAATAAAATAACAAATATAAACTATATATTTTTATTTAATTCCCACCTCTCTCACTATTCGCTATTGTTCTCTTAAGTTAGAATAATTAATTATACTCAATTGCATAATGGTAGGCATTTGGAATCCCATCCTATTAATTCTCATAGTCAAGTTCAAGGATCTCCTGCGTCCAAATTCCTCTCTCTTTCTTTAAATTACCAATTATTATTCATTCTAAATTAACTAACGATTTTTTGACATCATAAGATCCCTTCCTCTTTTAACAGGTGATTAATGAAATGCTTATATGTTTAAATAAACAACAACTTCACTATCAGATTGATTTTTTTTCTTTATTTTTAAATTTAGTAGTTGTCAAAAGGTTTCTCTCAACGAATCCAACTAAAGGTGATTTGCAGAGCATTTGTTCTTTTCTCGCAGGCCAATGACTTAGCCAGTTAAGCAATCTGTTCGAGTTCACCTTCAGGTCGAGAGTCAGGACCCTGGATTCTCTTCTCTAGCCTTCTTAGCCTCGTCCTCTCTATAAATCATTGTCATCTCAAATTATTTCTCTTAATTGATAGATTTTATTAATTTAAAAATTGACTTGTAGGCACTATACAAAATCTATTTTTACTTTCTCTTACCTCTATATATGCTAATATATAAAGAGAGGAAGTATTGGATTCATTTCAAAAATTAGATGTCGAGATTTTGACTGATATACACGTTTTAAGGTCTCATGACTCCAAAAAAGTGGTTTTCGCGACATGGTCTGTCTGTCTATCTTTGAACAAAATATCTCAAAAACGAAAAGAGCTAGGAAGTTGAAATTTTATATTTAAGTTAGGCACCCCCATGGGACGTGACACGAAGCTTTTGACCACAATCGGCCGAAAAGTACTAGTGCTTTACTGATGCACTTTTTCAGTTTTGTTCGATTTTCTCAAAATTCGCTGCAACGATTTTGATTAAAATTCAAAAATCAATTATTATTTAGATGCTCTTTAAAATGTATATTCTCATTTTGCCATTGAAATCTTCTGAAGACCACTTTACTCTTGTACTCCATAGAAAGGATAGGAGAAATGGTTGCCATGGTAACAAAATATAAATATTTTCTCATATTTATAAATTTTATATCTTGCATTTTAATATATAGGTGGAAACCAAATATATCTCGACACAAAAAAATCTGGTGTGACAAGCACGGAACTCAACTTTTGATTACCGAAGGTAAGAGAAAGTTGTGTGCTGTGCGACGTCACACCAGATTTTTTCTCTTTGCTTACGGTTCTCTTTAAACGTTCTCAGCTTATCTTCATCTGGTTGGCAATTTCTACTTGTCTTTGTCGAGGCTCTTCGTTGTTCGTAACTCTTTTATTATTATAAAATTTTTGCAGGGAAAATGTAGGCTGATGACTCTGGAAAACGGGACCTCTTTGACTTAAAGATTCTCTCTTTATTTTGTTAAAAATTGCAATTGCTCTTAGGTATTTTGCATACCTTATAAGGTTTCAAGGTAAACAAACAAAAGCGAGTTTAATTATTGATAACTATGAATGATATACGTATTATAAGATACTAGACGCAAAGCCCCGCCTTCGGCGGGGCTTTCCGTCTATGCAAGCGGCTGCGCCCCCTGGACCCCCTTGCTCGCCTACTTATATACATACCGGTACATACATTTTCCCTTTTCATTTTTATATGTAGAGATTATTTTAGCGGTTAATTATTCATGAACTTAAGATTTTTTGTGAATCATACATATCCTTTCCGGGACTCTCCCGGTACACAGACAAAAAATTTACGCCGATATTTTAGAATTCAAAATGTAAATAAATAAAAAAAATCGTAAACATGGGTAAATATTTATATTTTGTGTATGATAAGAGAGAGAGAGCCTGGGAAACAACCAATTAGAAAAATTTCCCTAGATATGGTCCATATTATTAAATTTTTGAATTTATTAAAAAAAATTGATGTAATTTCTACTATAAACGAATTAAATGGCACTCTTTAAACTACTGGCTAAAGGCACGATCAATAAAAAAAACTTAATTAATTATTCTTATTCAGTTATAATTTTTCTTATTCTTTAATATCCAACTTTTTATTTGCAAGTGATTAAAGAAACGGATATAAACTTTTTTTTATATATAAAATAATATTAAGATTTTTTTCTTTATTGAGCAATTTTTAAAGTGGGTTAGGCGAACCGTATAACTGATTGACCTAAAGGCGAACAACTTGCGCTAAATATGGAAAATAATAAGCCTATAATTATTGTCCATATGTTAAATAAAATATTAATAAATAATAAAACAAATAAATTAAAATAAATCCTTTCTTAATATTTTAATGACACCTAAAAACAATACTTTCCCATTTGTACATTGGCTAATATGACATTTCATTAGAAAGATAAATAGAAAAACCTTTAAAAAAATAAGTCGTGAAATCTTTAGCTGAAGAATCATTCTTTCTAACCGTATATTCATCATAATTATACAAAGGAGTTATTCAAGCTGCTTAACTTTTTCGTGCGCTCCTACCCCCCTATAAACATGCATTGTACGACGTTCTCACGTCAAGAAAAATGTATTATTATCCAAACTATCGACATTTAAAAATTTTTGTTACTGGGAAAATCATTTATATTAAATTTCACATTTATGCCTGTTCAGGATATTTTTAAGGGACTAGCCCGAAATTTTTTCTGAATGAAAGGAGAAGAAGCAGTGGCACATACAGTCGGCGAAATAAGTTCCTGATATGCTCAGAAGTGAATTCTTGGGCTTCGTCAATTAAATCAATATTTTTAAAATAAAATAAATCAACTTTTTTTTTATACAACTGAAGGAGAAAAGCTACAATTCCGACGGCTAATCATTTTGGTTGCCTAAGCTCAAGGCACTACTCTCGAGCACAGCAGACCCTTTGGGAGTAGAGGGAAATATTAATATATTTAATTCCGGATTCAAATAAGCATTAAAAAAACATTTGTATGTTTAAAATCATAATATTTCTTTTATTGTGCCGTTCCAGGCTGACGTTTCGACCACTGGTCTAGGCCATCTTCAGAGCCGGAGGCAAGAATAAATGAAAATTAAAAATTTCAGCGAATGTGTGAATATTAAGAAAAGATGTATTTTAATTCATTTTTTTATTATTTATTAATATTTTATTTAACATATGGACAATAATTATAGGCTTATTATTTTCCATATTTAGCGCAAGTTGTTCGCCTTTAGGTCAATCAGTTATACGGTACGCCTAACCCACTTTAAAAATTGCTCAATAAAGAAAAAAAATCTTAATATTATTTTAATATTTTTTATATAAAAAAAAGTTTATATCCGTTTCTTTATTCACTTGCAAATAAAAAGTTGGATATTAAAGAATAAGAAAATTATAACTGAATAAGAATAATTAATTAAGTTTTTTTTTTTTATTGATCGTGCCTTTAGCTAGCAGTTTAGAGTGCCATTTAATTCGTTTATAGTAGAAATTACTTCAATTTTTTTTTAATAATAAGTGAAAATTAAAAATTTCAACGAATGTGTGTCGCTGAAATTTTTAATTTTCATTTATTCTTGCCCCCGCCTGAGGGGGGAGCCAGTGGCCGAAACGACAGCCTGGAACGGCATAATAAAAGAAATAATTTTTTGCTGCATATGTCTTGCAATTTTTTTTTGACTCCACCTTAGAAATACTTTCAGCCACAAAGACGTACCTCATAATACAGAATGTTTTTAGGCTCTTTTAAAGTGTTTGAAAACATTACATTACATTCCGAAAACATCTAATTCAAAAATTAAAAAAAAATGAAGTTTTTAATATTTTGTCAAACTTTTAGACCGATTTTGATAATTTTTCTTTTTCTTTTTTTTTTTTTTCTTTATATAATTCGCAACTTTTAGTCGCTATTACAACTTGGAAATAAAAAAATAAGTTTTTTCGGCCCACCCTATATAAGCAACTTATAAACAAAAAACCAATTTCAAAAGAATCTAATTGAATTATTTGGATAATTTAAAAACAAGAAGTAATTATTTAACTTGAGATATTTCATTACAAATCATAAAAAAAGATTGGCAGCGCCACAAATTCACACCATCCGGCAAATGTCACGTACTCATTATATATACACACACACTCTCTCTTTATTTCTCGTGGTTGACCACACAACTAAAAGAAGAAAATCACCAGACAAGTATTATATTATAGTATTAGGCAAGAATTGATAAACTAGGCAAGCTAGGCCCTTCGGTGTTGCTCCCGCTCCCTTGCAAGGGTCCAACCGGTCATGGCCAAACTCTTAACCGGCTTTCTAACATATATATATATATATATTTTTTACACCGCCGATTAATAATTATACATTAAAAACAAAAAAAAAAATCACATTCCTGGAAAATTAAACCTGTACATCTTTATTGTAATTTTTTTCGAACTCGTTATTTTTTAATGTAAACAAGTTTTTTGATAAATGAAAATTTTATTTTTAAATAAATCGAAATAAAGAAGATATTTTTGATGACCTTCAAAAAAAAAAAAACAGGATTTTATGATAATAGATCTTGATTCTATCGAATACACATTTTTATATAAATAGAAAAGGGTACTCATGAGGAAATGCTTAAGATTTCTCTCTTTTTTTTGCTAGTTTAAAAATGAATACACCATTTATGGATAAGATCTCTGATAATTCGATAGCCTTTCGTAATCTTAGTATTTATTTTCTCTTATTGATTGCATTATTTGTGGTCGAATGTTGGTTTAGTATTAAAAAAAAAAAAAATACCAGGCTATTGCTTTTCAACACTTCTAAATTTTTGATTCTTCGTGATTAACACCATTTGTTTTTAATTAATTAATTAATTAATTTGGATTCCGATTTTAGTCCTGCTTGGACTTTGGTCTACATATTTACAATTTTTTTATAAAATACTTTAATAATTAATAAATTAGTAAAAAAAAAAATTTCTCTTCATTCACTGTGTCTTCCCACAACTTCCATACCGTCAGAGTTTTCTTGTACGGGGCCTTCTTCAGGATATCCGAGAATTTTCTCCTTCTAAGTTCCTCTAAGGTGTTGTTTTAGGTGGTTCGGTAGTCTCATCTTATGTGTTCTGGGCTTTCCTCCTCTTTAGTACACATTCTGCAGCTTGTGTCCTCCCTCCAGGTCATTTGTTTTTAATTTTGAAATTATATTAATTTTTATTAAAAATAAAATACCGTACTTATAGTAAAACTTCTCAAATTGGCTTCTTGATTAGATTATTTATAAACAATACTTTCTCTCTCAATATATATTTCATATATAGGGTAAGAGAAAGTAAAACTATTTAAATAGGTTTACATAAACAATTTATAGCTGAGATATAATAATATTAATAAGAGGGTAAAAATGAGAAATCCAGCTAAGGTTATTTCTTTTTTCGATTACTTCACACAGCTGTTTCGGTTCCGTGTTTGAACCATCCTCAGAGCTGGCGAAAAGTCATTATGAAAATGTCATTGTGGATTTTATACATTGTTGAACAATTCTTATATAATAAATATATACATAGTGTGAGACGACCAGGTACATAAATGACGTCAGGTGTGTGAATTAATCGAATAAAGAAATAACCTTAGCTGCATTTCTCATTTTTACACTCTTATTAAATAAATTTAATTTATTTGATTAAAGATCTATTGATATAAGATATTATATCGCTAATTAAGAGATGGCCCCGCTTCATCCACGAATAAATCATTTTATTTTTAAATAAAATATAGATTTACGCTCAAATTTAGAGATAGATATTAACATCTGATCAGATCACTAATATATGAATTAAAAAAAAGATCTTAAAAGCTTTTTGAAGTTTCTTTTTGTTTATTTCTTTTTCTTTTTAGAACTTTTTTTTATATAACCATGCTTCATTTTTATTTTAAACTCAGAAGATTTTATTTAATATTTTCTTTTTATTAAATTAAAAAAAAAAAAAAAAATATTTGCTATCGTATGCGATTTGGGAAACAGCCTGGTTAATTAATGAAATAGCTATTCAATTTTTTTTTAGTAGAGGATCCAGGATCTGAAATTTTCCCACCCTGACAAAGTGAAGAAATTAGTTTTAGTATTTAGAAGAGGAAGCTTATAATCAGGGCTTTGGCAAAATAATCGATTAATCGAATATTTACCGATTATTATTTTTCTTAAAAAATCTGGATCGCACAGCGCACAACTTTCTCTTACCTTGTTTGTGGTGTTCTGTACTTGTGACACCAAATTTTTTTGTGTTAAGATATATTTAGTTTCTGACAGTAGGGTACATTTGAATTTTTTTTTTTTAACCCAAACTTCTTTTCATTTTTTTTCACACTCACACACAGACATTCACAGTTTTGAATTTTAATCAAAATCTTTGGAGCGAATTTTGAAAGAATCGAAAAAAAACTGAATAAAGCCTTTCTTGAGATATTTTGTTCACAGGCACGAACACGGAGACACACAAACAGACAGGCAGACACACAGGCAGACCAAGTCGCGAAAACCACTCTCACTTAACGCTACAATACGTCATTTTTATATCCATTGCGCTACCTCAAATTAAAAAAAATACACTATTTTCAAAAAGTGTTGTCTTTTTATAACTCTAATATAAATAATTTTCACTATAGCTGTCAAATATTCAGCTGTTTGGATACTTTCAAAAAATCATAAAATCCTGTGATTTTTGTGAAATTTCAAAATTTCAAGTGTAATGCGCTAGCTGGAGGTTATGTATAACTTTTTTTCTTTGTTGGATTTTAATTAGCTATCATAGAGGTAAGTTTATTTCAGTATAGCGTGAAGAAAAAAAAAAAAAAACCTTTTTCAGCCCACCTTAATCTGCATTTTTTTTACCCCAATGTGCATACAGGGTGGGCTGAAAAAAGTTTTTCTTTTGTTTTTCTTCACGCTATACTGAAATAAACTTGCCTCTTTATGATAGCTAATTAAAATGCAACAAAGAAAAAAAGTTATACATAACCTCCAGCTAGCGCATTACACTTGAAATTTTGAAATTTCACAAAAATCACAGGATTTTATGAATTTTTTAAAACTGTTTTTAAGACTGTTACAGTAAAAATCATTTATATTAGAGTTATAAAAAGGTAATAAATTATTTAAAATGTGTGTTTTTAAATTTGAGATAGGGCAAAATCCTGTGATTTTTGTGAAATTTCAAAATTTCAAGTGTAATGCGCTAGCTGGAGGTTACCATGGGAACCATTTCTCTGCGAAAACCACTTTTTTGGATTCAGGAGACCTCAAAACGTGTATATCAGTCAAAATCTCGACATCGAATTTTTGACATGAATCCAATACTTTCTCTCTCTATATGTTAACATATATAGAGGTAAGAGAAAGTAAAAATTTCATTTCTACATAGTTTAATTTTACATTTTCCAAGCACAAGCCCTAGAGGAACCAGAGAACACATTTAAATGATTCGTTTCCAAGAAAATTTGATATTAACATAATTTTGCGATGATAAAATAATTACCAATCTAATAAATTGATATATTACACCTGAAATTTTAATACATGAATTTTTAATTACTCTCCTTTAAAAAAAAATGTTTACCCTAAGGTAAAGTTTCAGAGTATAGAGAGATTTAAAAAAGTTTTGGATATAGGTATAATTTTTATTACCATCTTCCTTTCAAAAATCACGATTAATGACATTCACAAAATCTTAGTTTTTTTTTTTTTTTTTTTTTTTTTTTTTTTTTTTTGATATTCTCTAAATTTATTATCTCTTCTATGCAATATATTTTTTAAAGATATCATATGTCTTTTTTTATCAATTTCAAATCCATAAATTATTTATCAATAGACATTTTATTCATTATCAAAATTATTTTGTATATAAATTTAATGAAAAGTTTTTATCAGTTTGTTAACTAAAAAAAGAAGAAAGTCATAAGCGATTCTAAATGGATGTTATAATAAAATGCCGGAGGGAAGTTACTCACCTTGGACCAGTATCTACTCTCTTGTATATATGTATATTATTTTATATACAATTTTTGAAGGCTATATTATGTTTTAAACGAAAAACCCTCAGAATACCATCTGTTTAAATTTACAATTTTTTGAGTGATTTTAGAAAACTTATGAAATTTAATGTCTCCCTAAACGTAGAAAGGGTTAAAATAGCCAGATCAACATTTGAGGCTACATAAATACCGTGAATATTTATTTAAATAAATTGATGGTCCATATAATTTAAATAAATTTTATCGCTCTAGCTTCAGAATGTAGTTTTCCAAATATAAGACTCTTGTGATTTATAGGTTTTGTATAGTCTGAGAATAAATGACAGAAACTTGTAAGCCTATTTAATATAAATAAATCAGCTTGAAATACCAGTAGTTAGCCTGGTTTAAGAAAAAAATCTCCAAAAAATCTAAAAATTATACAAGAAAACTTTTGGTTAACATAAATTAAAATGTTTATATAAGGGAACGTATTAGTTAGTGTTTTCCAAAGGATTTTTTCAATGCGCTTTTTTAAATATTTAAATTTTTATTAAAAAAAAAAAAAAATAAAGATTGTGAAATACTAGTGTAGATAGTTAACTCTCGTGTTAGAGGTATATTCAAGCTTGATTTCTGAATAATCGACGGTTCGGAAGTCTAAACGGCATGGGCCCCCCCCCAAGAAAAATTGAGAAAATATGGGGCTTTCCAGGCCCACCGGAAGATAGTTGGTCCCATCCCCCCCCCCCCCTAGCGAGGATGGCTGGTCCCATGGCCCAGCCAAATTCTCTAGTTATGCCCATGCTAAACGCCTCCCTTCAGGACTTTTGGGGTGTTAATAAATTAACGACAATAGGACTATTGTGGCATTAATTAATTATCAACACCTCCGAAACGCCCCCCCCCCCTATGTAGTGGCCTGAATATACGAGCGTAATTATTTTTATTTATTTTATTTTATTTTTTTTTATACCATTTTCGGCTACTGAAGCCATTTAGGGTATAACTATTTTAAATACATTTTACCCTTTTTAAATTACATTATACAAATGGCTATTGTTCATCTTTCTTTTCATTTGACTCCCCACTATATAGAATTCATATCACCGCGATTTATCTTATCTCCCTTCCAAGCAGCTATTAGGTCTACTTAATAAACAAGGTGCATGCTTACCTAGTGCCATGATCAAGTATCTAATTTGAAAAGTTGCTACTCTTCGGATGTTGGGTTGTTGGGTGACGCCACGTCTAAATTGAACGCCGCAGGCTCGTCTTGGCTAAGAATAGGCGGCGCCTGCAAATGGCCAAACCAGCCCAAAGCTTCCTTTCCTTCAATCTTACTACAAATTCTAACAGCCATAAAACGGCACTAAATAACAAACTATTTCTTGTTTTTGTTTGCTCCATTCTTATGATGAAATTATCTTATATATTAATTATTTCCATTTTATTGCATCCTTGATTTTAATACAATAAATTCACTTAATAGCAGGAAATTAAAAAGTACTAAAATGTGGAGAAATAAATTAAAATAATAAATTATACCTGTTGGGTTAACTACACACCGCTATGGGATAAAGACAAGCCCAATTTAGCTTGCAAAAAAAATTTATTTCTCAGATTTTCTGATATTTGTTCAAAATACGAAAATCACTAATTTATATTCCATTTCAGACATTTACCGACTATTATCCATTTTGAAACTCTACATTAAATATTCAAGAAAAAAAAAGTAAAAACAAATTTGCACCCCTTTTAAACTGTACATAGGCAACTACTTCGCTTTGGGATATATTTGGTTGTATTGACAGGCGCGAAAAAGAATGAGCCCTAAAAGGATAAAAAATTTTTGTGACCCAAGAAGATCACTCTGCCTCCATTTCTTTAAAAACAGGAATTTTTTAAAATCATTTTTATGTATTTTTAAAAATGAAATCACTTCTTGGGCATTAGAAAACATTTAACATTTTCTCACGTATATATATTAAGGTCAAACATAAAAAATCTGGCCGCAGAGCACACAACATTCTCTTACCTTAGTTAGCTGAGATTAGTTCTGTGCTTGCCACAAGGGCGGATACAGGGGGGGGTAAATAGGGTAATTAACCCCCCCCCCCCCGAGATTTAAGAAAAATGTTTTTTTTTTTGGGGAAAAAATTGTTTTTATAAAATTTTAAAAACTAATACTTAAAAATTTGATTTGTATATATATTCTGGTAAATAACTACAGAATGCACCTTTAAATTACCGATAATAAGAAAAAATTGTGTGCTCTGCGACCAGTCACACCAGATTACCCCCCCCCCCTCCTGCTCTGGATCCGCCACTGGCTTGTCACACCAGATTTTTTGATTCGACATATATTTAGTTTCCTGCTTTACATTTTTTACTTTCTCTTACCCTATAATTTAAAGTCAATTCGTCTGCGGAGGTCATTTTTGTCATTTATGAAATAAATTCAAATAAAATCGGCCAATGCGTTGCAACGTAGCTCATTTCCTTCTTGCTTTACTGTGAACACAGACAGACAGACAGACCATTTTGCGGGTCGCTCTTTTTTGGACTTAGAGGGCCTGAAAACGTGTATTTCCATGAAAAGATTTTTGGAATTCAGAAATTAAAATTCATATAGGTCTGAAATAATTTTCTAATTTTAAAAAATTCTTATTTTTTATTAAACTCTTGTTATATTTATAAGCTTCTCATACTATTTGACTTCCGGTTAAAAAAAAACTGGTGTGACTGATCGCAGAACCTTCGGTAATAGAAAGTTGTGTTCTGTGCTTGTCACACCAGATTTTTTTGTGTCGACATATATTAATATTTAGTTTCCTCCAAAACAGACATTAGTATGCAAAATGTAAAATTTATAAACAAAAAATATTTTTACATCAAAACCTATGCAATACTTTCTCCCTATATATTAACATATATAGGCAAGAGAAAGTAAAAAGGGATTAGTCTAAGGCGATCAAAACTGCTAGTTAATAAAAAACATGTATTTATAAAAATTTAACCCCTAAATAAAAAAAAAAAATTGGCAACGAAGCTGCAAACTTTTCCGCACTTGTTAATCATAGATAAGTAGGTCGTATAAGCTTAGCTTTGGCCACCATGATCGTTGCAGTGAAGCAATGCCTAGTACGGCAGATCCTCGGGTGGGTGGCCTTGAAGAACTAGCGTGTGGAACTTAGCTCGGTTTAACCATTTATATAATACCCCTAAATGGCCTTAGTAGCCTAAAAGAGTTTAAAAAAAAAAAACTTTTTAGAAAATTTTTTTCTACACGGTGCATCCGTGCTTTGGTTTAAATTTGGGTTGGTTTTCGTTGTACTTTGAAATTAAAATAGAGTAGCAATAACCTAGAGCCTCAAATTGAACAACACTAATACGTATTCGGCAGGGATCACCATCCTCAAACTGAATAGTTTTCGAAATAACAAAGAAGAAATGATATTCGTTAATTTGAAAAAACAAAACAACATACAGGTGTCATTAAAAAAGGGTAAATATAAACAAATGAATTTGTGAAACAAATGAATTTCAAAATTTTTGAAAAAACTTTTTAAGTAAGTACTACTTCCAAGTGGCGTTAGTAGCCAAAAGTTGATAGAAATCTACAATTTTAGTGTAAGGAGTTTATACCAAATTTCATCGGCTGCTTTGGTTTTAAGCCGTGTTCCACCCAACAATCCCATATACGAAGAAGTCAATCCCGGCATTTTCTACTCATAAAAAAAAAAAAAAAAAATTAAAGTTTTATATTTTTCTCTTTATTTTATCTGCCTCCATACTTCCTTCACTAAAGATATTAAGCCACAACTTGCACCTCAACTTATTAAGATTTTGACCTAAAAAAAAAACCAAAATTAGAGAGTTGAAGCCATATATCCGGTTTAAAAAAAAGGGAATATCCTAACAAAAAAAAAATGTTTAATTTTTTTTTCTATAGATTTCTAAAAACATTAGTGTTTTCGAATTTTTTCCAAAAGAGTAGCTAGATAATCAAGTTTGGCCTTAAACGTGTCAGTCAGCATGCTTGCTTGCTTTCTTGCTTGCATCATTTGGTGGTCGAAATGGTAAGACCATATTTGGCAGCAACCGCCAATTCATTCATTCATTTGCACACATTTCATTTCAAACAAAAATTATTTAGGCCTCTGTTCTAAATTTTTGCAGAAACAAATAGGAAATATAATTTTTCTTACACCTGCTTTATTGAAGTTTATTTAAACAAGCAGCCAGAAAGAACACGTTTTGAAAAATATTTTTTTTATCAAAAGAAATGTCATTACTAATAACAATGATCCATTTAAGGCTGTTACAGAATACCATCTGTTTAAATTCACAATTTTTTTAGTGATTTTAGAAAACTTATGGACTTTGATGTCCCCCTAAACGTAGAAAGGTTAAAATAGCGAGATCAACATTTGGGGCTTCATAAATACAGTGAATATTTATTTAAATAAATTGATGACCCATATAATTTAAATAAATTTTATTGCTCTAGCTTCAGAATGTAGTTTTCCAAATGTGTGATTTATAGGTTTTGTGCAGCCTGATGTCAAATAAATCAGCTTGAAATACCATTAGTTAGCCTGGTTTAAGAAAAAAATCACCAAAAAAATCTAAAAATTATACAAATACAATTCTGGTGTGACAAGCACAGTACTCAACTTTTTCTTGCCGAAAGGTAAGAGAAAGTTGCTACCAGTCACACCAGATTTTTCTCGATTGGGACGGAACCCGGGACTCCAGGCGCGAGTCACTTGTTGTCGTCTTAATTAAATCCCGGTGTTCTTTTAAGCATAGTCTTCTAGCGTTCAATCCCGATATCAGAAATAAAAAGTATTTAATTATATTGATTACCAATTAATAAATATTGTCGGAGTCTAGATGACCCCAAATGCCGAAAGAGATTGTATGATCTTTAACCAATGAAATTTAAAAAAAATAAAAACCTTTTTCATCTCTTTTTGGAATTCGGAAATTAAAATTCATATAGGCTCAAATAATTTTCTAATTCACAAATTAAAAAAAAAAAAATTGTACTTTATATTAAATTCTTACCTCGACAAATAGACACTTGTTATATTAATATATTAATAGGTTTCTATATATTTTGACTTCCGGTTTTAAAAAAATCTGGTGTGTCTGGTCACCCTTCACATTACTTTCTGTAATTCTGTGCTTTTCAAATCAGATTTTTTGCGACGACATATAATTTAGTTTCCATTAATAAAAGTATTCAAGATGTAAAATTTATAAACGAAGCTTTTGAACAAAATATGCCAAAGAGTACTAGTACTTTACTGATGTACTTTTTCAGTTTTTTTTTTCGATTTTCTCAAAATTCGCTCAAACGATTTTGATTAAAATTCAAAAATCAATTATTTTTTAGATGATCTTTAAAATGTATATTCTCATTTTGCCCTCAAAATTGTTTGAAGCACACTTTACTCTTGTTTTTCAAAGGAAAGGAGAAATGGTTGCCATTATAACAAAATATAAATAAATATTTTCCCATGTCTATAATTCTAATATATAGGCGTAAACTAAACATATGTCGGAACAAAAAATCTGATGTGACAAGCACAGAACACATAATATAATATTCTATTACCAAAGTGTATTTTCATAAAAACTTTACATGAATGCAATACATTTTCCCTATTTATTACCAATAACTTATATAGTTAAGAGAAAGTAACATTCTCTCTAGCAGATCAAATAATTGGCTTTTTAAAAACTGTCGCACAGCACACAACTTTCTCTTACCTTCGGTAATCGAAAGTTGTGTTCTGTGCTTCACACCAGATTTTTGTGATCGACATTATTTAGTTCCCGCCAATAAATATTAGAATTAAAGATGTCAAATTTATAAACATGGGAAAATATTTATATTTTGTTACCATGGCAACCATTTCTCCTATCTTCTCATGAAGCACAAGAGTAAAGTGGGCTTCCAAACAATTTTGAGGCAAAACAAGAATATACATTTGAAAGAGCATCTAAAAAATAATTGATTTTTGAATTACAATCAAAATCGTTAGAGCGAATTTTGAGAAAATCGAAAAAACTGAAAAAGTACATCAGTAAAGTGCCTGAAGTACTCTTTGGCCGATTTTGATTAAAGCTTATTTTCCGGTCCCGGGGGTGTTTAACTTAAATATAAAATTTCAACCTCGTAGCTCAATTCCTTCATGCTTAAAATTGAACACACACACACACAACACACACACACAACACACACACACACAGACACACACACAGACAGACCATGCTCGCAAAAGTCACTTTTTGATTCAGGGGACCTCAAAACTGTATATATCCATCAAAATCTCGACATCAATTTTGACATGAAACCTAATACTTTCTCTCTCCTATATATATATTACATATATACATAGGTAAGAAGAGAAGTAAAAATTAAAATAAAATAGTTTAAAAATCGTTTTCTATATTTTAGCGCACTTTGTAAGAAGGAAATTAGGAGGTATCATTCTTTATGAATAGAAACCTAGTGATAGTGAACGATTGGTTAGCCAGCTCTGTCCTAGATAAAGTAGGTCGCGAGACGCACATGCAGAGTGCTATTCGTTTGAAGGAAGCAGCCATCCACTTGCAGATAAATATTTACATAGACATCGGCTAAATTTATCGGCATTAAGTTCAACATCTTTCAATGATATTGGCCAATAGAAAAGAAAGTATTGGTTTAGAAATACATATCAGCAATAATTGTCTTCTTAACAATAAGAATTTATTTGTACCAAAAGATTTAAAAAGTATATTTTTCAAAGAAGACCCTGGTGCGAACTCTTTTGTACTTTTACTTTCTCTTACCTATGTATATATGTAATATATATATAGAGAGAAAGTATTGGATTCATGTCAAAAATTCGATGTCGAGATTTTGATGGATCTTGACGTTTTGAGGTCCTCTGAATCCAAAAAAGTGGTTTTCGCGACATGGTCTGTCTGTCTGTGTGTCTGTGTGTCGTGTGTGTGTTCAATTTTAAGCATGAAGGAATTGAGCTACGAGGTTGAAATTTTATATTTAAGTTAAACACCTCCCGGGACCGGAAAAATAAGCTTTTTAATCAAAATCGGCCAAAGAGTACTAGTACTTTACTGATGTACTTTTTCAGTTTTTTTCGATTTTCTCAAAATTCGCTCTAACGATTTTGATTAAAATTCAAAAATCAATTAATTTTTAGATGCTCTTTCAAATGTATATTCTCGTTTTGCCCTCAAAATTGTTTGAAGCACACTTTACTCTTGTGCTTCATAGGAAAGATAGGAGAAATGGTTGCCATGGTAACAAAATATAAATATTTTCCCATACTTATAAATTTTACATCTGAATTCAAATATTCCCTACTGCCGGGAACTAAATGCGTGTCGACACGAAAAATCTGCTGTGACAAGCACAGAACACAACTTTCGATTACCGAAGGTAAGAGAAAGTTGTGTGCTGTGCGCCAGTCACACCAGATTTTTTGCAAATGATTTCATTGATCATAATTATTTAGAAATGTTTAGGCTTTTGTTAGCAAAACAAAAGTATTATTATTTAGGAGTGTGATGAAAATACTTGTATTAAATAGTCGCCCGGTGTCTAAAACAATTATATAATGATATTTACACACTCATTTTTTAAAACTTTGTCTTTTTAAAATTCGCAAACAGGAATTTCTTTATTCCTATTTCAAATAAAAAAAACCTGTGTAAATAAAAATGATTCATTATCTCAAGAACACACTATCACCACATTAAACGAGTATGTATTTAATGTTATAACATGCTATTTCAATGAAACTTCGATCCTCTTACTCTGGTTATTTTGTTTTTACTGTGGCGGACCCTCGCCTTTTTACTTTCTCTTTCCTCTATATATGTTAATATATATAGAGAGAAAGTATTGATGTCGAAATTTTGATGAATTTTAAACGTTTTTAACGTTTTGAGGTTCTTTGTGGCCAAAAAAGTGGTTTTTGCAACATGATCTGTCTGTCAACAAAATATCTAAAGATCGAAAAGAGCTAAGACGTTGAAATTTTATATTTAAGTTAGGCACCCCCTAGTAGGTGACTCGAAGCTTTTGAACAAAATATGCCAAAGAGTACTAGTACTTTACTGATGTACTTTTTCAGTTTTTTTTCTTTTCTCAAAATTCGCTCAAACGATTTTGATTAAAATTCAAAAATCAATTATTTTTTAGATGCTCTTTAAAATGTATATTCTCATTTTGCCCTCAAAATTATTTGAAGCACACTTTACTCTTGAACTTCATAGGAAAGGAGAGAGAAATGGTTGCCATTATAACAAAATATAAATAAATATCTTCCCATGTCTATAATCTTTAACTCTAATAGGCCCACGGGGCGTGGTGTAGAGGTTAGCGTGCTAACCTCATATACCAAACGTCGCGGGTTCGGACCCCAGGCAGTCCGATGATTTTATTTAAGCCATCTGGATACCAGATGGCTTAAATAAAAATGCCTGGACCCTAATATATATAAATTCATAAATAACGGTTATCGTAAATGTCTTATATGGCCTGAGCTGCCGAAAAGACAGTGTGAATGTGTGTGTGAGTGTGAGTGTAATGAGAAAAAGTGTGAATGTTTTTTTAGAATAAAAAAAAAAAAAAAAAAAAAAAAAACTCTAATATATAGGCGTAAACTTAACATTCGTGGACACAAAAATCTGATGGGACAAGCACATAAGACAACTTTCTCTTACCAAATGTATGAGAAAGTTGTATGCTGTGCGACCAGTCACGCCAAATTTTTACTTTCTCATGACATTTTGTTTTCTTAAATTGCCCCTTTTTTGCAATAAAATCCTTTTTCAACACCCCGGCAGTACCATCTATTGAAATAGTATTGAGACTAAAGCCCGGAAGTTAGGCAGCCAAAATGGCACACGCACATTAAAGCTTTCTTGTCTGCTGTTGAGATAAAAATGATTTCAAAAAAATAAATTGATAATTTTGTAATTAGCAGTATTTCTAATATATCTTAAAAGATAAGGAAAATAATTTGTTATGAATAATTTAATTCATTCATCAAACCTGATTTATTTCCTCGTGTTATTTTTTGATCACTTCCCTAAATATATTGACAAATTTTAACAAAAAAAAAAAATTGATTATAAATATTAACAAATGATTAATGGTTTTCTTGTGACATCGACCTTTATTTTATCTTTTAATGTAAATAATACATAATTTTAACAACATAACATTTAATAATAATAATAATAATTTAAATTTATTATAATTATTAGCTTGATAATCACTCACAGAACACAAACCTCGAGAATTTTGAGTCAATCTTTTTTACTTTCTCTTACCCTATATATGAAATATATAATATTCACCCATAAAGAAAATACATCATAAATAAATGTATTGTGCCCTTTTAACAACTCCGGGACAGATACAATTTGAAAAGTTTTCTTGAAACGTCTCAATTGTAATAAAATCGGTGGATTTAATTTTTGGCTGCTCCTGCTTCCTTCCTTGTATGTAAATCAACAGGCACTTACTTCATTGGAAACTAAATATATTTCGACGCGAAAAATCTGGGGTGACAAGCCCAGAACACAACTTTCGATTACCGAAGTTGTATGCTGTGCGACAGTCACACCAGATTTTTTTGAGTAAGTGAATTACTTCAAATCTTTTAAGTAATTGTATATAGCATACTAATCCTGATTAATTTGCATCTCCTGCTTTCTATTACAAGTCTTTAGCCCAGCCAATATACCGTGTAATAAGATGATTAAATAAGTATCTATAAATTAATTAGAAAAATCAATCTCATTTTCTCCACCCTCATTTGGTAAGCCTTTATAAGTTAGATCATTATTACAACTTCTTTTCTGAAAATATCTATTTGTACATTTGAATTATCCTTGCACTATAGCGTTTATCTAATATAAAATTTCTTTTTTTTCAGAGTAAAGAATGGTTGGAACTTAAAGTGATTGAACTTACGCCGGGACTCTGCGAACTCGGCTCGAATCTCGCTATCGCCACCGAAATGCAACGAGCTCATCATGAAGTTCTTCTACAATTACAAGTAATTTATATTTTCTCCATTAATAATCCAATCTTTTTCCTTTTTGACCATACTTTGATCTATTCACACGAGTCGATAATTAAATTCCTCTTAATTTATATTATTTCAATTATTTAATTGTTACTGCGTTCTATTGGTATATGTATGAAATCCATGCCGGGCGTGGCGTTCACTACTTTCGCCTATTTTTAAACATTTCTTTTAAGATTCACTCCCAAAGATAAATTTAGGAATCATGATGACTGCACTGAATTTCTTTTAAACGTTTTGCTCAATTCTTTTTAGCTTGTCTCTCCTTATACAATGAATAGAATCTGCTATTTGCTTTATAAATAGAGATTGGGAAGTGATTTTAAATACATATTTCATACTAAATTTAATTAGAAAGATTCACTCTTTCAATAAAATTTTTTATATTCTATCAATAAGTTATATAGAATTAATAATAATCTCGATTCTATTTGAAATTCAATTTTGTTTTTGATTAAATTATCAAATAAAAAATTTTTCGTTCTCTTTTTGTGTTGTTACGATTTCAACAATCGGCCCACATATTTTACTTTTTTTTCCCTTCTCCGGGGACTTCCTGGGGCCCGAACCCGCGACGTTTGGTATAGGAGGTAGGCACGTTACCTACTACACCAAGCCCGGGGCCAGTTTATTCTTGTACTCCGTAGGAAAGATAGGAGAAATGGTTGCCATGATAACAAAATAATATTTTCCCTTGCTTATACATTTCGCATCCCAGCCCAGGCAAAAATGGCCTCAGATGCCAAGAGACTTTAAACAAATTAAAAAAAAAAAATTGTTATTTTTAATATACTTTGCAAATTTCTTCATTTTCATTTAAGGTTTTTCGGCATCTAAGGCTATTTAGATCCGGTCTCTTTTTAAATTAATCGATAGTTTATTCATTTGTTATTGCTCTATGCTCTTCTCTGATGCCAGACCCCCCCCCCCCCCGAACAATTAAGACCATTTAACAATAAAACGACAAATATTATGTAACTGCGATTGAAAAGATGAAAAGTCTTCAGCAATCTTTTTTATAGGTCAAGGCAGATGAATCATTTTTTTTTTAACAAAACTATTCTAATTTTATTTGATTTCCTTTTGCCACAAGTTCTGAGTGTTTCGGATTATATTTTTTTTTTTTTTTGGTCTTGCCCCAATTATAAATTTTTCTATTTTTACTTTCTCTTACCTCTATATATGTTAATATATATAGAGAGAAAATATTGGCATTTATGTTAAAAATTCGATGTCGAGATTTTTATGTGTATATACTAGGAACCGACCGAATATTCGGTTTCGGTTACGGTTTCGGCCAAAAATTATGGTTTCGGCTGTAGTTTCGGTTTCGGCCAAAAAGTAGCCGAAACTTTCCGCCGGCCGAAACCTGAGTCTTAAAAAAAAAAAGGTCAAATGATTTGCACTTGAAGGAGAAAAATTTTTTGACTCCCTAAAAAAAAAAGTAAAATGATTTTCACGGAGGGAAAAATTCAAAAAATATTTTAGTTCCAAGGTTGAGGCTGAATATTCGGTTTCGGTTTCGGCTGAAAATCTTGTTTCGGTCGGACCCTAGTATACACGTTTTGAGGTCCCCTCAATCCAAAAAAGATGAGAGTAAATTGTGTGATGTGGGACCAATCACACCAGATTATTTTTTAATATAAAAATTTTTTTAATCTAACAAATTTGAACAATTCCTAAATAAATTTTAACAAAATTTTTAAGAGATTCCGGACCGTATTTTGAAGCTCTATTTACAATAAAGGATTAACAAATTTCATTGATGATTCTATTTGATTGGAAAAGCTATTACAAGAATCTTTTATGTAGATGTGATTTTTTTTTAAGTCTATTTGTCAATTAAAATAAATCAGCTATACACTCTAATGAAAATAATTGAAATTTTATAGTTTTTATCTCGTCACCGCCTATGAATAAGCAAATGTGAAAGCAAAACGAGAGAATAGCTTGGCTACTGGACACTAATTTCAATTTGTAAAAGCAGGCATTTGAATGATGATAGACCTTCCTACGTTTTTTTTTAATGCAGTCGATGACATCACAAATCCATTAATAGAGTCTGTCTGTATGTTATCTTTCTTATATAATTTGAAATTCAATTCAATTAATTAGTATCATTTTTTAATATTACGACAAATTTTGATAGTATTTTTATAAACTTATATGAAAATGAATTATTTTAATGGAAATGAGTAATTGAAAAAAAAAAAATTCAAGATGAACCAGAAATATCAATTACTAAAATGACTAATTAATCTAATTATCACAAATACTTAATGATATGTATTTCGAAGGCCAAAAATTCTTATTGATTTAATCGACTCCTAATCCTACTTAATAATTTATTTGAGATCCAAGGCACTACAAAATATTCAATTTGATAAATATTAGTTTTTTTTTGGGGAGAAGGGGGGTTTTTTTTTTTTTTTTAAAAGCCGAAAATCAAGCACTCTTCCTATAAGTCAAGGCCATAGTAAAAGATTTAATTCAATCAAGTTTAATGTGGTAAATTTTAATAATTAAAAATAGATACGAAAAAGAAAGTGCATAGTGGTTGAGGTCCCTTCTAGGGGTTTGCCTTTATCCAGGGTGTTGAAATTTTTTCTATATTATAGCTATTTGTTAACGATTATAGGGATGTGGTGTAAGTCAGCGTTTTCCAAAGTATGGGCCACGACCCGGCACGGGGTAGTAAAAAGAAAAAAAAATTTTGAATTTTTGTGTATGAAATTAAGAAATTTTTTTTATTAGGACCGGTAATTTAATTTTTATTAAAAAAAAATCTGGTGTGACTGGCGCACAGCACACAACTTTCTCTTACCTTCGGAAATCGAAAGTTGTGTACTGTGCTTGTCACACCAGATTTTTTGTGTCGACATATATTTACGATTAAATGTGGGATTGTACATTTTTTTATCCTTCAAAAAATTTCTTAAACAATGGAAGTTTTATTTGTCTATGGCCAAGTTAGTGGTGGCTGATTAAAAAAATAGGGTATAATATATTATATAGATTTTGGATTTTTGGCAGCAACTGCAGCTGACAGTTTCGATGGTTCCCTCCATCAACTTCAGGCCTAAAAATAATCAATACAGACAATGTCTAAAGACACAGATGTTTAAAAACCATCTCAAAAAATGAAAATTTTCATGTTATTTTTTTTCACACTTGAAAATTAAATAGAAGGGGTTGATGAAAAAAATGAAATTTTCCTGACTAAAAGGATAAGATGAGAGGATCATTTCGCAAAAAAATTATTGAAATTGGACTATAAATACTGAAGCAAAAAAATAATGAAAATGAACTGAAGCCGCGGCAAAATCATCAAAAATGAGGTTCTTTTTGCACGAATTATTTATATGTGTAAACAAACCTCAAAAATAGTTAAAAGAGGTTTGTCATTTTCAAAATTTAATGCAGATTATTGACTAATTCAGATATTGAAGATATCTTTAACCGTTTAGAAGATATGAGCGAAAAAATGAAAAAATATCGTGAAATTTTTGAAAAAACATCGAAAAAAATGAGTTTTCCCCTCTTAAAAAAAAGTGGTACAACTTTTTTAAGATTTTGGATTTTTCTATTTGGTTTTAGAGGATTCTGAATCGAATGCAAAAAACCCCATATCTCTAGGTGGTCTAGAAGTACCTTAATCAAAAAACGTCTTTTCAGCTTTATTATAATAATAACAACACGAACTATATAAACAGCTCTCCTGAAAAATGATAGAAATTGTGATACGCCACTACGTGATTCAGGCGACGATATTGCTCTTTCTGAAAAATAAGTGGAAAATCACATACAATATAGACCAGCGTGAGGCGCGCCTCCCTAGGGAGGCGCGGACTAGTCTAAGGGGGGAGGCGCGAATACCGGTTGGTCACCAAAATCAATTTTTCAAATGATTGCTAGTTTTATAAATAAGATAATTTAAATCATTCTGGGACGGAGTTTTTAATTAAAATAATAAATATGAATAAATTAAAAAAATATTTTATATAAATTTAAATTTTTTAGTATTAAAAATTTTTGTTTTTGTATTATTTTATTAAATTTATAGGGGAGGGGGCGTCATACGATTAAATATTTTTAAGGGAGGCGTTGTAACATAAAGTTTGGAAACCAGTGATTTAAAGTAAGACTCATTCTAGAAAATTATACTATGTGTAAAACCCAAAGGCGGAGCCAAGGAAGTTTTTCAGGATTTTAATTTTTTTCTGACTAGACGCGAAGCTCGCCGAAGGCGATAGCATTGTTATTTATTTTATTAGGATTGGATAAAGGGTTGAAAAATTGAAAATAATGTTTTTTAAATTTATTTTAGCTAAATCGAAGCCAAATAAATAGAAAACATTCAAAAAATAGCGTTGATTATTATTTTGATTAGGGGGGGGGGATGAAGGGTTGATTATTTAAGAAAGGCCTTGGAATATTCCAAATCACTTGTTGACATTCTTTTCGAGCTATAAATGTAGTTAGATTAGAGCAAAAAGGTATTTTTTTACTTTTAATAAAAAGGGAATTGTTATTTTCATCTATTATTTTTCCTATACAAACAGAGAGAGAGTCGAGATGTCTCGTTCAGTCGAGTCGAGTGGCCGCGCCGCAGGCTGCGAGGCCCTGCTCTCTTTTATTTGTGTTTAAAGTGAATCAAAGTGAACAATTAATATAGTGTAACCCACCCTGACCTCACCGTCAACCAACACACCCTCTTGAGTGTCTTATTAAAGGTAATTATCATGCATTTTATCGTTGAAAAAAAAAATGATAGAAACAAATAATTTGGCTGCGAAAAACGATTCTTTTGAATATGAAATTAATTATTTTGCATTTCACTAAGGGTTGAGGGTGATTATAAGCGTTGAAAGGGGGAGGGGGAGTGTAGGGTGTCATTGAAAAAAATTTGTTTGTTATTTTTTATCTTTTTTTTTTAAACACTTTCTCATTCACACTCACATTCACACACACACACACACACACATACACATACACGACTTTTCGGCAACTCAGGCCATATAAGACTTTATACGATACCCGTTATTAATTAATAATATAAATATTGGGGGTCCAGGCATTTCAATTTAAGCCATTTGGTATACAAAGGTTTCGGACTGGGGTCCGAACCCTCGACGTTCGGTATAGGAGGTAGGCACGCTACCAACTACACCAAGCGGGCGAGGGCATTTTTTAAATCTTTTCTTAAGTCACCATTATATTCTTCCTATTTGGCCTATATTTTTGTTAATCAAATTCCACTTTAATATACTTTTCCAACTCATGGGCGGATATAAGGGTTTAAAATTAAAATAACAATAATTTCAAAATAAAATAACTAGCCTAAGGGGAGGGGCGAATATTGGCCACCAGGCCAATTTTCCAAATGATTAGCCAGTTTTAATATACATATCGAATAAGTAAAAAAAAATATTTTTTTTATTTATTCTCGCGGAGTAAAAAAAAAAATTCCTAGTCATATGCATTCAAAATTATTGTGACGTTTCGGCCTTCTTAAGAGCCGGAGGAGAGAATAAAAGAAAATTTTAATTTCAAAATTATAATTGTAATTTTTCATTCAATAACTAGGAATTTTTTTTTTTGACTCCGCTTTAATATAAAATTATATTTTTTAGCATTAAAAAATTTTGTTTTTGTATTATTTTATAAAATGGGGGAGGGGGCGTCATAAGATTAAATATTTTTAAGGGAGGCGTGGTAACATAAAGTTTGGAAATCACTGATATAGATTATTCGATATAACATTTTGCCGGGAAAATATTCCGAAGGGAATGAAATTTTCACTACCCCATACTCTAGAATGCCAATCCTAAATTTTCGACCTCGAAGACAGTGTGGGAGGGGAGGGGAGGGGGACAAAAACCTCAAAAATTTGAGAAATCTTCAGGTTTTTGCTTATATCTCGTAAACTATTTATATTTTGTGAAATATAGCACAATACAAAAATGTAAAGCATTAAATTTGCTAAAATTTGGTACATAAAACGAATTCGTAGACTCAATACTAACCAAAATACGGCCTGTTAATTTGACAAAATATAAATAGTTTACGAGATATAATCAAAAACCTGAAGATTTCTCAAATTTTTGAGGTTTTTGTCCCCCTCCCCCCTCCTCGATGTCGAAAATTTAGGATTGGCATTCTAGAGTATGGGGTAGTAAAAATTTCATTCCCTTCGGAATATTTTCCCTGCAAATTGTTATATTGAATGGTCTATATTGTGATTTTCCACTTATTTTTCAGAAAGATCAATATACTTATATCAAAATCGAAATGCTAATTTGTAAATATCACTAAATCTATAAGTTTTAATGAAAAAATGGTTATTATAAAACCTCAAGAGAATTAAATTTGCTATGAAATGAGCCAAGATACATTTTTCTACGATACTTTGTTTTCGTTTTATGAAGTAAAACCTGCGAATTTTTAGATAAAATCGCACTTTTTCAAAGTTTTAACCCCAATGAGGCACGGGTTTATAAGTATGGGAAAATATTTACATTTTTTTACCAAGGCAACCATTTCTCCTATTTTTCCTATGAAATACAAGAGTAAAGTGGTCTTCAGAACATTTCAATGGCAAAATGAAAATATACATTTTAATGATTTTCTAAAAAATAATTGATTTTTGAATTTTAATTTAATTTAATTAATTTTTGAGAAAATCGAAACAAACTGAAAAACTACATCAGTAAAGGACTTTTTTGCCAATTTTGATTAAAAGCTTATCCGAGAGGCTTCTTACCCCTTGAACTTAGATAACCAATATGTTTAGAAGTCAAATTGGTCGCATCAAAACTCCTTCTCTCCCCTAAAATTCAATTTAAAGGGATCAGATATGCAATATGCACTTGGAGCAGTTTGCTATTTCTATTTTTACTTTCTCTTACCCTATATGGACCCTGTTATGCAATAGTGTGTCAAAGACCAAACATCGAGTTTTGAGAAAATCAACAATAAAGTTTTTTGTTTACATTGGAATATATATAATTTTTCTTGTCAATTGTGCAAGTAATATTAAATATAAATTTTTTTAGGACATATTTTATAAAAAATACTATTAATTAAAGCATTTGAAACAATATTCCGTGCTTAACTCAATTTTGAATTTTTTGGTCTTTGACACACCATTGCATAACAGGGTCCATATATGAAATATATAGAGAGAAAGTATTCGATTCATGTCAAAAATTCGATGTCGAAATTTTTTCTAACAAATTTGTAATAGTGCCAAATAAATTTTAACAAAATCACTAATGGATAATAAATATATGGATCAGACTCGTTTGTTATTAAATTAAAATTTCTGTTGGAGTTACATTGCTTGAAGGGTACCACAGTTTTATAGACGAAAGGAATCGCATCTTAAAGAGTAATAAGGAAGTAATTTTTTTAGAAGACTCATTTGAAATCCAGATATTATTGAGCTTATAACAAAAGAAGTAAATTATTTTAATATTTCTCCTTTCACTAAGTCTTTTCAATGGGAACAGTTTGTTCAGAAAATATATATTACCTTTTATTTAAAAACTTGTTACTTGATTTAACCCGGTTCATTAATTAGTGAAATTTATATAAATTTTAAAAGATACATTATGAATCTGATGATGAGCAATTAAAAGTAACGGATTCTCTCATTAAATAAATTGCCTACTTCAGCGGTGGCGATCCTTTTTATATGCGCGTGCCATTACTTTCTCTTACCTCTATATATGTTAATATGTAGTGAGAGAAAGTATTGAATTCATGTCAAAAGTTCGATGTCGGGATTTTGATGGATATGCTCGTTTTGAGGTTTCTTGAATCCAAAAAACATGATATGTCTGTGTGTCACTCTGTCAGTCTGTTTATCTGCCTATTTAATTATTAAATAAAATTTAATTTTTAAACAATTTTATTAAATTACCGATGAATATTTATTTTAACAATTTTTTTTTTATTAGTTTTAAAGTCTTTTTCGCCCTCGGGGCTTGGCGTGCTAACCTCGTATACCAAACGTCACGGGTTCGGACCCCAGGCAGTTCGATGATTTTATTTAAGCCACTTGAATACCAAATGGCTTAAATAAGAATACCTGGAAGCCAAATAAATATATATTAAATAAATACGAGTATCGTTTAAAGTCTTAAATTCCCTAAGTTGCCGAAAAGACTGTGTGTATGTGTGTGTGAATGTGAGTTCGAATGGGAAAAAAGTGTGTTAAAAAAAAGTCTTTTTCGGCATCGGAGGCCGTTTAGACCCCGCCCCTTACTACTGAATGCGAACCCTTGATCATTTAAATACCAATGATATAAAAAAATATGCCTAGACCCCCACTTATATCGTATTTTAATAATGAGTATCGTTAATATATGGCCTAAGATGCCGAAAAGACTAAAAAAAACACACAAGTTGTCTTAAAAATTCAAAAAATATTGTAATTTTGTCAATAAAATTTTAACTCTTAATATGGAGATGCTGTATTTTGTATATCGGGTTCATAAATTGTAACTTTAAGTAATGTGCTCCGAATTCATCAGTCAGCTTATTTCTATTACTATTTTTTACAAAATTTATTTGTAGGCTATTAGTATTAAATTATTCATAAAAAATTTTTTCTCGCAAGAATTCGTGTTCACATTTTGTAGATGTCATTTTTAAATTTTCGAAATAGATATTTGAAGATCAAAAACAAATTTCTTTACTTCCCACCTGTGGTAAATAGAAATTTCTGTCTGTAAATATTATTTATTTGTCCGTTATGTGAGAATATTTTTACTAAATTCCTCTATAGTCCTGGGGAGTCAAACTCAAGACCTCCAAACTATTCAGAGAATCTTTCCACGGAGATCTCTGACTCCACAAAATATCTAGGATATGTAAGATACAACCAATCCATTTACACTAATGAATTTCACCTTTTTAATTAGAAATATTTCATTCTGAGTAAACATTTATTCAGCATACTAGCAGGTATACAATCGATTACGATGATAAAATTATTTAATTTATTAGCACTGGTTTTTCAGTCCTACCTACCTTGAATGTTTTTCCAATCTTTTTTTTTTTTTAACTTAAAACAACTGAGATTCTTAAGACGATTCATTTGCTTGACCTTCTGAGTTCTTTAATATACCTTTTACAAATATTTATCTAAAATACTTTTTAACCTGATTTATACTTTTTTATTTATACATGTTTCAGGCCAAAGTGTTTTTTAGGACAATTTATCCTAAATGATTTAGGATAAACTAGTGTATGCCAACCCAGTTTGGCCTAGAAGAAACAAATGCGCTCAGGACGAACTACTGAAGTTTGTCCTAAAAACAGTTTGGCCTATATCATAGATATAACTAAAATTACTTTGTGTATTAAAATTTTTTAATTTGATGTTAAATACTTATTAGGAAACTATAAAATGTGCAGAGTATAGAAACTAGAAGGTCAAAATGACACGTGAGGCGTGAATAGTACTAATTAAGAAAAATCTGGTGGACTGGCGCACAGCACACAACTTTCTCTTACCTTCGGTAATCGAAAGTTGTGTTCTGTGCTTGTCACACCAGATTTTTTGTGTCGACATATATTTAGTTCCCGACAGTACGGAACATATGAATTCAGATGTAAAATTTTAAGTATGGGAAAATATTTATATTTTGTTACCATGGCAACCATTTCTCCTATCCTTCCCTATGAAATACAAGAGTAAAGTGGTCTTCAGAAGATTTCAATCGCAAAATGAGAATATACATTTTAAAGAGAATTTAAAAAATAATTGATTTTTGAATTTAAAAAAAAATCGTTGGAGCAAATTTTGAGAAAATCGAAAAAAACTGAAAAAGTACATCAGTAAAGTACTAGTACTCTTTGGCCGAGCTTATTTTTCCGGTCCCGGGGGTGTTTAACTTAAATATAAAATTTCAACCTCATAGCTCAATTCCTTCATGCTTAAAATTTGACACACACCCACACACCCACCCACCCACCCACAGACGACCATGTCGCGAAAACCACTTTTTGGATTCAGGGGACCCAAAACGGAGGACCATCAAAACTCGACATCGAATTTTGACGAAACCAAACTTTCTCTCTATATAATACATAAACATAGGAAGGAAAGAAAAATTCACTTATTATTTATTTATTATTTCAAAGCCCTCACCTTAACCCTTTAGAGATCCGTGGGAATTTATTTCCTATTGAATCTACATCCATTTGTACATAGCCCTTTAATAAACCAAATATAAGACATGTTAGAGATCTTAAAACAATTAATTCTTTCTGAGATAATTTCTTAATGTCTCTTTCAAAGAAACACAGCTCTGTCCTTATCGGTCTTTTGCCTGAGGGGGACAAACCACTCATTAAATCCAAACCTTCACCTGAATAAATTTATTTAAACGAATTATGTTCATAACATAATAAACGTTACATAAGATCCACCGATTCCCAGTTGGAAACAATCCATTCTTTTTACTTTTTCTTACCTATATGTATATGTTAATATTATAGAGAGAGAAAGTATTGGATTCATGTCAAAATTTCGATGCCGAGATTTTGATGTATATACACGTTTTGAGGTCCCCTGAATCCAAAAAAGTGGTTTTCACGACATGGTCTGTCTGTCTGTGTGTGTGTCTGTCTGTGTTCAATTTAAATCATGAAGGAATTGAGCTAGGAGGTTGAAATTTTATATTTATGTTAGACACTCCCCTAGGGCGTGAAAATAAGCTTTTAATCAAAATCGGCCAAAGAGTAGGCCTACTAGTACTTTACTGATGTACTTTTTCAGTTTTTTTTTTCGATTTTATCAAAATTCTGTCCAACGATTTTGATTAAAATTCAAAAATCAATTATGTTTGAGATACTCTTTAAAAGTATATTCTCATTTTGCCATTGAAAACTTCTGAAGACCACTTTACTCTTGGGCTTCATAGGAAAGATAGGAGAAATGGTTGTCAAAACAATGGTAACAAAATATAAATAAACAAATAGTTTATAAATTTTTCAAATTCAAATGCACCGTTCTAAATATATCTCGACAAAAAAATCCGGTGTGACAAGCACAGAACACAACTTTCGATTACCGAAAGTAAGAAAAAGTTGTGTGCTGTGCGACCGGCCACACCAGATTTTTTAAAAATATTTTGAAAAATGATTCATAATTCAGCTTTTTTTTTTCTTGAATAATTTATTATTATTGATAGTCATTAGTTTCTTAAGTCCTTATTTGTTTGTTGTTTAAGAAATTGGAATTATAATTAAGCTTTTAAATAAGGACGTGTTTATTGTATTATTTCTATAAGGAATGAATGATTTCATAGGAGGGTGGGGTAAGGCTGCAGGTCACGCAAACTATGTCGGTCCTAAGAGAAGACCTTGGTGACTTTAATGCTGCTCCCACGCAATCTTTGCTCTCATCTTGTCTGGGCCCAAAGTGATTCAATCTTCGGATATTGGATAGTCTAATAAAAAAACTAAATCTATTAGTCTAAAATAAATTTTAAGTAAATTGATAGTTTAATCACATGGCTGCCCTTTCATTTCATCAAAAGTATCACATATTTTGACTATTCTATCTTATTAGAGCAAGGGGTTTTAATTTGGTTAGTTCCTTTAGATTTATAAATCTAGCTATAATCGTTTCGACGTTTTTGTTTACGTTTTACTTTCTCTTACCTCTATATTTCTGTGAACAAAATATCTCAAGAACGAAGAGCTAGGAGGTTGAAATTTTTAGGTTAGGCCCCCCTAGGACGTGACACGAAGCTTTTGAACAAAATTAGCCAAAGTTACTTTATCTATGCACTTTTTCAGTTTTTTTTCGGTTTGTTCAAAATTCACTCCAACGATTTTTAATTAAAATTCAAAAATCAATTATTTTTTAGATTCTCTTTAAAATGTATATTCTCAAAACATATAACCAAGTGTTTATTAATTTAAATAAGCGAAAAATGTAGGTACCGCCGGGAGTCGCACCACGGATCTGTCGATTTACGCTCAACATGCCCTACTACTGGACCACAGTACCGCACTCGCTTATTTAAATTCCCCCCCCCACCCCATCCTTCACCCGGGCCCCCCCACATGATATATCGTTTCTACATGATCAAATTTAAGCTTTCAAGATAGAGCCTCTCCTTTAATAGAACAATTAATATTTTTTCATGATCATACATTATTTATTTTATTAATAATTACAATTATAATTGGGTATCTTCTTGCTTCTCTTTATTATAATACATTTATTAATCGATTTCTTTTGGAAGGTCAATCTAGATGGACGTTTTGAGATATTTAAATTAATAAATACTTGCTAATATGTTTTTCATAATTACTTCATGGACCAACACATGATATATATAATTCTTTATTTATTAATTGCATATTTGAGAGAATATCTCAAAACGTCCATCTAGATCGCGCCTCAGCAACGGAGAAATCTGAACGCTTGATTTGAGCGGCGTTTCTCTAGTAGACTGAAATTAGCGATCTATCATAATTTAAATAGGCGTGTGCGGTACTGTGGTCCTGTAGTAGGGCATTTTCATAATTACTTTATGGACCAACACATGATATATATAATTCTTTGTATATTCTCATTTTGCCATTGAAATCTTCTGAAGGCCACTTTACTCAAAATTGAAGTACATTTTGTAAGTTTCCCAATATGTAATTGCAATTTCAAAATTTTTCTTTTCTTTCATCTTTTAATATTTCCAAAAAAAAGAAAAAAAAAAAAAAACAAAAACTAAGAAATTATATGTTAATCAGATACCAAAAAAGAAAAGTTTAATAAATAATTCATTCTCAAATGGCAATGAGATAAAAAAAAAAAAAATACATGCCATAATTTTAGTAGATTCAAAGGATTTCTAATTCAAGAAATAATCATTTAAATAAATTTGACATCAATAATAAATTAAGAGACAGGTGTGATTTATTTATTTTATTTGACTTAAAATTGTTTTTCATATTACTTCAATTTTTCCGGCTTGAAACTTTTATTAGGTCTTGATTAGGGGATTTCATTATTTCATAAATTGAGACAAATCGACCAGAGCTCGGAATAAAACTCAAATTTTGCAAATAAAATTGATTGTTTTAAATCATGTCTCATAATGTTTTTACTTTCTCTTACCTATGTATATATGTAATATATATATAGAGAGAAAGTATTGGATTCATGTCAAAAATTCGAATGTCGAGATTTTGATGGATCTTCACGTTTTGAGGTCCCCTGAATCCAAAAAAGTGGTTTTCGCGACATGGTCTGTCTCTCTCTCTCTCTCTCTGTGTGTGTGTGTCTGTCTGTCTGTCTGTCTGTCAGTCTGTGAACAAAATATCTCAAGAACGAAAAGAGCTAGGAGGTTGAAATTTTATATTTAAGTTTGGCACCCCCTGAGACGTGACACGAAGCTTTTGAACAATATCGGCCAAAAAGTACTAGTACTTTACTGATGCACTTTTTCAGTTTTTTTCGATTTTCTCTAAATTTGCTCCAACGATTTTTTTTTTAATTCAAAAATCAATTATTTTTTAGATCTTCAATAAAATGTATATTCTCATTTTGTGATTGAAATCTTCTGAAGACCACTTTACTCTTGTATTTCATAGGGAAGATAGGAGAAATGGTTGCCATGGTAACAAAATATAAATATTTTCCCATACTTATAAATTTAACATCTTGAATTCAATTGTACCCTACGCCCACGGGGCTTGGAGTAGTTGGTAGCGCGTCTACCTTCTATACCGAACGTCGCGGGTTCGGACCCCAGGCAGTCCGAAGATTTTATTTAAGGCATTTGGATACCAAATGGCTTAAATAAGAATGCCTGGACCCAAATACAGTAAGTATAATAATCAATAACGGATATCGTTTAAAGTCTTAAATGGCCTAAGTTGCCGAAAAGACTGTGTGAATGAGTGTGAATGAGAAAAAAGTGTGAATGTTTAAAAAAAAAAAAAAAAAAAAAATTGTACCCTACTGTCGGAAACTAAATACATGTCAACACAAAAAATCTGGTGTGACAAGCACAGAACACAACTTTCGATTACCGAAGGTAAGAGAAAGTTGTGTGCTGTGCGCCAGTCACACCAGATTTTTTAGTTAAAATTTTCTTTTATGTACCATCTATTGCAATAGTATTGGGACTAAAGCCCGGTAGTTAGGCAGCCCAAATGGCACACTTACACTAAACTTTTTACTTTTTTATGGAAATTTATATTAAAACGGTAAATTTTTATGATTGTCCTATTGTCTGCTTTGAAAAAGTATTTCTCAGGCAGACAAGCTGCCTAACTACAGGGCTTTAATCTCAATACTAATGCAATAGATAATACCTTTAAGCGTAATTTATAATTGGTCATTGTATTTATCTTTAATTTCCTTTTTTTTTTTTTAATTTTGTTGCATTTCAAAAAAACCTTGAATAAATAAAATGAGAGTTTGTTGGTTGATAGCCAATTAGGTCCCACCGTAATGACCTCATTTGAAAAAAATTCTCTGTAGTCACACAAAAAAATGTCTAGAAAGAGATCTCAGGTCTAATTTGGTAAATCGGAAATGCGTTTTCTCCACTCTTTTTATTTGATACCTTATATAATATCTTAAATAACTCTTTCTCTTTATTTAATGTTTCATGTTACCAATGACTTTTATAGTAAATCTCTTTTTTTCCCTGTTGGATTATTTGATCGTTTCAGTTTAGGATCTCCTAAACCAAGAATCTATTTTCAAAAGGCTATTTTCTAAAGACATATGGTTATTTAACTTTCTATTTTAAATAAGAAAAATTAAATAAAACAAGTCTAATATTTACCTTTGCTAGAAATATTTTAGAAACAATCAAATACTTTGTATAAAAATCTGGTGTGAGTCGGGCACAGCACAGAACTTTCTCTTAGCCTTCGGTAAGAGAAAGTTGTGCACCGTGCTGTTTACACCAGATTTTTTGGGTCGAGATATATTTAGTTTCCTATAGTACCTTAGGTCCAAACTTGCATTTTAAATGTTGGATATTTTATACACAATAGGGAATCCTAAATAAATACAAAATTTCATAAAGATTGGAAAAAAAATTTTAAAATGTGTAAAAAGTTCCAAAGAGGACCGACCCTCTTTTTAATCGAAATTAACATGCAAATCCCGATAGAGATTTAACATTGGCTCTATGGAAGCAAGAGCCAGAAAATGAATTTGAAAAATCTAAAATTTTTCCTATGAAGTACAAGAGTAAAGTGTACTTCAAAACACTTTTAGGTCAAAATGAGAATATACATTTTAAAGACCATATAAAAAAATAATTGATTTTTGAATTTTAAACAATTTTGGTGGAGCGAATTTTGAGGAAATCGTAAAAAATTAAAAAAGTTCATCAATAAAGTACTAGTACTTTTTGGCTGATTTTGTTCAAAAGCTTATTTTGAGTGTCCGGGAAGGTACCTAAATATAAAATTTCAATCCGGTAGCTCAATTTCTTCAGGCTAATAATCGTTACACACAGGCAGACAGACCATTTTGCGGGACCCACTTTTTTGGATTCAGGGGACCCTCATGTATATCCATCAAAATCTCAACATCAATTTTTTGACATGAATCCAATACTTTTTCTCTATATATATTATTAACATATATAGAGGTAGGAAAAAGTAATAAAGGGAAAGAGAAGTCATTTCCTCCAATAAATGATTTAATAAATTAAATAATGCATCACGAAATTAGAAATTGAACTAATTTTTTACATGAAAATTAGAGACATAAATCGCTAGGACTGTGTACGGATACGCGATTATCTTATCCGATTCACATTCTTTGGCTTGATTTTCTGACCAGGTGATCTTCTTAAGTCCTCAAATTTGTGAGTATGGTAAAAGCGCCACTAGCAAAAAAGAAATGGTCTGATTGAATGTAGTATGACGAAAAACATTCATTATTATGAAAAGGAACTACCACTTATATATTTAAATTTAAATAAAACCGCTTTTTCTTACTCTTTATTAATTATGACGTCATCTGACCAAAGTGACAGCATCACCGACATGGAGCCATTCGAGGCATCTGAATAGAAATTTGCAAATAAATTTCCTAAATTATTTTAACACCACCAACCAATCAATTGTGTTATCTTCATAAAAAAAAACTACGATAATTTCGGAAAATGAAAAAAACACTTGATGTAAATATGTCAAAGTTTAATTCACTTAACCCTTAAAATTATCCTCTTTTACTTACAATTGTTAGTAGTTAATTATTTAATAATTTTAAAGTTTATTCAAATATTGTTAATATAATATTTTAAAACAAATGAATATAATAATTTTAAAGTTTTTGGATATTAGGCTAATAGTCATTTCTCAAAATTTAAACAATTTTGTATTGAAAAATTTGTTAAAGAGGGATCAAAAATCAATGGCTTTCTAAATTTAATTTTTTTTTTTTTTAATAGTTTTCTTATTTATTATTAAATCATCCTTTCTATCTTGATCTTGATCCTACCCTCTGTAGTATTGGAATATTGAAACATTCAATTCCAAAAATTTTTTGTTATCCTTATCACATCATCACATATGTTCAAATTATAATTTATTTGTCGGCTTGTTTGTTCTAGAATATTTGACTAGCCATTACATCCTTTTAGTTTACTCTTTTAAATAATTAATCCTTGACCCGTTGAGTCAGACATGCTATTTATTCCAAACTTAATTGATCCTATTGGATAAACTCGATCGTTCTCTTCTTATTTTTCTTTTTGCTAATTTCGTTCGTTTGTTTTCAGAATAAACAAAGTCCTGTCGAGGAACTTTTACGTCAAGCAGATCATCTCATCTCGACACAACGTCCTCGTGCTGAAGTATATGCAGCGATGGCGGAATCCCTCGGACTTGCCTGGAGAGATGTCAATATGTTATTAGAACGTCGGAAGACTATCTTAGATCTTTGTGCGGCTTATCATAGGTAATTTTTATTTTATGGCAGAACTACAAAATTAAACATTAAACATAAAAGTTAAACATTTTGAACAACAGTTTAAAAATGACAGCAATTTTTTCAGAAGAAGAGGTTTGGACTATCCGGGGGATCCATAATATTTCGGCCTTAGGCTGAACGCACACCAATTAAGCAAAACGCTCTTAGACAAAACGTTTTGCTCAATGCCTACGCAAAATGTTTTGCCATTGAACAAAATGTTTTGTCATTGAACGTTTTTGCCTAATCGGTGTGAGTTAGCATATTTTGCTCAATGCCAACGCACACCGATTGAGCAAAACGCTCAATGGAAAAACATTTTGTTCATTGTTGTCGAATCATGCTCAATCGTTTTGCCTCTTAGGTGTGCCTCTTAAGCGCAAATAAAATTTAATGGTAGACCTTCGCCAAATAAATTTAAAATTATATGCTTCCAAGATCAATGTTCACTCACATGTTCAATATTAATTAATGATATATTTATTACAAAAAATATTAGTACTAATTCTCTTATAAATGAAACTGAAAACTCACGAAGACTGTGTTGTTAATTAGTGGAATGGGAACACCTATCCACAACAGGTATATAAATAATATTTTTGTATATTTTATTGGACTGATATGTTTCCCTGGAGGCATAAAATTCAGAATATTTTAATTTCATTATTGCTTCCTGTATTGAAACTATGGAGGACTGAATTTTATGAATCTTAATGAGTATAAGTCTTTAACAGCTTAATTTAATATTTTCAGTGGTGCAGAACTCTGCCTAGAACGAATGCGCGCGCTCGAATTGGCCTGTCGACTTGAAGATGTACCTGCCGAAATCGATGCAGTTAAAGAATTATTAACGACACTACATGAAGTGCGACGGACCTCACTAGACGCTCTTATGCGCGCCCTTCGTGATGGCAATGCACTTCTTGGCGAACTTCGAGTTGCAGTTGAAGAAGGCACACTCGATTCTCGTCCAGGACAGTCCAGAACTCAAGCTCAATATGGTAATAATAAAAAGAAAAAACCAAAATACTCAGTATCATTATAATATTACGTATTTTAGTGTATATATTTATTTGTAAAAAAAAAAAAAATAAGGAAAATATAAACAAAGATGAAGATCGGGTCAGCCTGGTGGATATTATTGAGAAAGATGAATAAATAAATCCGGAGCTGATGTTCAGGCAATTTATTTGGTTTAATTCCTTCCGCTATAAGTCAACGTTTCGGGGCCAAAACGGCTCCTTCTTCAGGACCATGCGGTGTCAAAAACCAATTAGTCCTAAATTTTGTCATAAATGCTGTGATTACTTTCGCTCAAGACATGTGGCAAAGGCAATGGTGCCAAACGAAGAATGAGCGGAAGGAATTGAACCAAATAAATTGCCTGAACATCAGCTCCGGATTTATTTATTCATCTTTCTCAATAAACAAAGATTTTTTTTCATCTAAAAACTAAGAGCACGGAGTACTCCAGGCCAAGTTCTCGCGCTGTGATTTGACTCAGTAGTCAAATCACACTCTGTAAAAATTATGAACTGTTACAAGGCCCATTTGTGCAGTATGATAAGAGGCGATTCGTTCCAATAATAAAACAAATTTTTACGATTCATTGTTGGAATTGTTTACTTCCTAACTTAAACTATTGTATTACTATATTGCAAAAAATCTAATATTTTTATTTATTTATTACATGATTCGTCCTTCCCCTCAAAAAATCTAATATAACATTAACAATAAAAAGAAATTCATTAGTTTTTTATATTTGACCTACTTAAAAATTACTAAATTTGATCTAATAATCAGGTCTATTCTCTAAAAACAGTCGTTAAAATTTAACATCATAAATTGGATTTTAAAAAGTAAAGTAATAACATCAGCGTTAAAAAATTATATTCTCTAAACAAAGTTTTAACAGCGACATTAACATTTTACTTTTTAGCACAATTTTTAACGATGTTTTCTGCTTGTTGCTATTTTTACACCCCTCGATAACTTCACTCGCATGCGCATTACTAACTTGATTTGTTATTCTCAATTCTCAATCTAGGCCTATATGACACACCAGCGTTAAAAAAATACTATTCTTCTAAAAGTTTTAACAGTGACGTTAACAAGTTGTTTTTATTTAAAAGCTGTCAAAATCATAACCTTCCTTTTTTACTTTCTCGTACCCTATATATGAAATATATAGAGAGAGAAAGTATTGGTTTCATGTCAAAAATTCGATGTCGAGATTTTGATGGATCTTCACGTTTTGAGGTCCCCTGAATCCAAAAAAGTGGTTTTCGCGACATGGTCTGTCTGTCTGTGTGTGTGTGTGTGTGTGTGTGTGTGTGTGTGTGTGTGTGTGTGTGTCAATTTTAAGCATGAAGGAATTGAGCTAGGAGGCTGAAATTTTATATTTAAGTTAAACACCCCCCGGGACCGACAAAATAAGCTTTTAATCAAAATCGGCCAAAAAGTACTAGTACTTTACTGATGTACTTTTTCAGTTTTTTTCGATTTTCTCAAAATTCGCTCTAACGATTTTGATTAAAATTCAAAAATCAATTATTTTTTAGATGCTCTTTCAAATGTATATTCTCGTTTTGCCCTCAAAATTGTTTGAAGCACACTTTACTCTTGTGCTTCATAGGAAAGATAGGAGAAATAAATGGTTGCCATGGTAACCGAATTTAAATCTTTTTCTTTTCTTTTTATTAGATTAAAAATCAATTAATATTTAAACGCCCATTTTTTTTTCGGAGAAAACATTCTCTCTCTCACAAAACTATCTTCTCTCTTTCTACGCGTTTTAAATTTTTCTACCTTATCTTCGCATTTGGCCAATGTTAATTTCCTATAGGGATTTGTATGTTAATTTCGATTCAAAAGGGGGTCCCCTTTGGAACTTTTTACACATTTAAAATTTTTTTTTCCAATTCTTATGAAATTTTGTATTTATTTACGAATCTATATTGTGTATAAAATGTCCAAATATGAGATTAAAATTTTTGAAAAATAACCATAGTTTATTTCAAGCAATCAACATTTAAAATGCAAGTTTGAAACTAAGGTGCTATCGGAAACTAAATATATCTCGACACAAAAAATCTGGTGTGACCAGCACAGTGCACAACTTTCTCTTACCGAAGGGTAAGAGAAAGTTGTGTGCTGTGCGCCAGTCACACCAGATTTTTTTAAATAAAAATGCCTGGACCCTAATATATATAAATTCATAAATAACGGTTATCGTAAATGTCTTACATGGCCTGAGCTGCCGAAAAGACAGTGTGAATGTGTGTGTGAGTGTGAGTGTGAATGAGAAAAAAAGTGGTGAATGTTTTTTTTATTTAAAAAAAAAAAAAAAAAAAATAACCTTACTTTTTAGGTTAAAGACGTATTTTTATGCATTAAATACGGGGTTAATATATTAAGGGTACCCCCTGGACATAACATTAATTTTTAACACTTTTGATTTGAGTCAAGAAGGTGTTAAAATGAATTAATACTGATTTCAGATGTTAAAAGTTAATGTTTTTGTTTAGAGAATAACCTGAATACGGGCTAATTTATCTTTACATGAAACTTTCTTTACATTAAATTTATATTTCGTTTTTAGCTGTGTCACAGGTGGAACATTGGTTGGAAATGCTTCACGATCGTCGAAATATACTAGAAATTGCTTGGCAAAGAAGAAAAACTCAACTCGAACAATGTTTGGCTTTATCTATTCTTGCTGCCGATCTTAAAGAACTTGAAGAAGTTGTCGCGTCACGCCATGAAGCACTAAGACAATATACAGATCAGCTTGCCGATTCCGCAGAAAGTGCACAATTGCTTCTCAATGAACATTTGAAACTTCTCTCCGAAGCCAAAGTAATTTTCAATTTATTTTCTATGTAACATAATACAGTATATAAAAAAAAGGTTCTTTTGAGAAATTTAAATTAGTATTTAAAAAAAGTTGTGCCCGTGACCCGTGGGTCACAGAGAAGACATTAGCTTCTCATGACTGAGTCCCGGGTTCGCCTCCCGTTCCAAGCGAGAAAAATTTATTTCATTTTAATTAGATGCCCGTCATTTGAAATAAATAAGAATGGTGTCTAAATGGCCTTGGAAAAAAGGAAAAAGACCTCAAACAAATTTAAAAAAGAAAAAGAAGTTGTTCCTCTTTAATATGTATAAAAATATTGAATTTTACAAAATAATTTTGTCCAAGAGCAAAAACTTTTTTGCTCAATACCAATGCACACCGATTAGGCAAAAACTCTCTTGGGCAAAACGTTTTGTCCAAGAGCAAAAAACGTTTTGCTCAATGCCAACGCACACCAATTAGGCAAAAAACGCTCAATTATAAAACATTTTGTTCAATGATGTCGAATTATGCCCAATTGTGTTTTGCCT
>JAKCPI010007215.1:0-52472 GCA_023213315.1 Euborellia annulipes | reverse complement strand
ATGCTTGTTGATGACATTTTTTTTTTCTTTCAATTCACCATCCGTATATACTATCACTCATATTAAAATTTATAAAATTGAAATTAAATTAACAAATATTTTTTCAATATAAATTAAACATCTTTTTATTTTTACCATTCGTTACACACTGAAAATACGAATATTATATTATAAAATGTAAATTTAAAATATTTTGTTAATTTAATTTCAATTTTATAAATTTTAATATGAGTGATAGTATATACGGATGGTGAATTGAAAGAAAAAAAAATGTGATCAACAAGCATCGAACTAGCGACTCCTTGTTTACCAGACTGTTGCGTTTACTCTCACGGCTACCAGACACTGTTTACATATAAACAAAATTATTCAAACTTATAGAGCTGGGAAATCTTGATAGTCTTCAAAGTGGATTTTGAGTGTTCTTGAGAAGCGCATCGTACTGCTTTAGGAAATTGATGTCCAGATACTAATCTTCAAATCCTATGAGTTTGAAAAAAATCGGTGACCCACATGTCGCGACTTCCCCTTGTTAGTTTTATTTAACATATATGGTAGTTATAAGACACGAATTATATATGTATATAAATATTTCGCTTTTACAAAGAGAAGTCCGAAAGATATAAGCGAGGCTCTAACTCACAATTGTCAGATGTTTTTGGATGTGATATCTACAGCGAGAGGCATTAATAAAACACTTTACTATGTCCTGTTTTTTCCTAGATTTATTTCATTGTTTTTATAAATGGAAAGATTTATCTCTTCTACGTATGATAACAATGAAATAATCACACGAAAAAAAGTAAGTGTTTTGTCCCTCACTGTAAGTTGATTCGAGTGATATTGCAGAAGTGATTAAGAGCAGTGCCGGTTTAAACAAGAGAGAGGTCCCGTAGGCAGTCGAAATCTCCGGGCCCGTCCGAAATGCTCAAAATGTCTCGGGACTCGTGGAAAAATCGAAATTTATATACATTTTAAAAATTTCCATAAAGCATTTCCCATCCAAAAAAAAAAACATAAAATTTTAAAATATGTTTATAAAGCGAGTTTGGGTAAATTTTCAAAATGAGTTCGCCAATCCGAAAAATAATTATATTTACTTCCTGCGATGCTTGCCACTTTTACCAGGGTTAGCATCCGCGACAAAAATTCATTTCAATTGAACTGGCTACCACTAAATGGCCTCAGATGCCGAAAAAGAGTTAAAAAACAACTAATCATATGGGGGCCCTAAAAGAGCGCGGGGTACGTGTGGACAAGTGCCTTCTCAGACTAATGGGTAATCCGGCAACTGATTAAGAGAACTAAGCAGCTTAAAGGGTATGTCATTTTCTTACTTTTGAAGGACTTAAGGGTCGGACAACTTTATCAGGTAGTTTTTTCCATTTATAAAATACTTCAATGTCCTCTAATGAATTGAATGTGAGGACTTTTTTGGGGAAAACTAAATTCCAAAGCCCCACAGGCCAAAGGAAATGCTGCGCAGCTAGTAAATATTAGGTCACTTTTGTTGTGTTAGCACCCCTTTATTCAGTAGGGGAGACCGGGTCTAGTTGATACAGGGTCAAGTTGATACAGGCCCAATAACTTCCAAACGTGAAGACACTTGCAAGCAAGAACGGGAGTGGAGAAGGATCAAAAGGATACTCAATAACCACGCATGTGCTGGAGGAGGTGGTTGCTTGCCGCTGTGATTTGTGAATAAAAACTGTTTTTTTTTCAACTGAAAGTAAATTTTTACTAGAGACTTCCACCTTTTATTTTAGGGTTATTCGTGAGCTAGTTGAATAATCCAACACATCATATTGTTCCCTGGTTTGAAGGTAAAAATATTAACTTGAAACAGTAATTTTAACTGCTACCTGTTTCTCGTAGATTTTAATTTAGTGTAATGGCGTCGTTTGGGTCAAGTTGATACGCTTCTTTTGGGTCAAGTTGATATGGTATATTCTTATGGGGTATTTTTGTATTCAGAAATACCGAGGAATTATAAGAAGAAAACTGAAAGGGCACCTAAAAAGATATCCCAATCTTTCTTTAAGAGTGCCAGAAGCAACAAGCCTTAGTCGGGCAACTAGTTTTAATCGGCCGTTGGAAGTTTTTCGAAAATTTGAGACATGTTTATGAAAAACATAAGTTTCAAAGAAAGGTACATTTTAAAACAATAAAACCCTTTCAACATACATGTTTTTGTTTCTATTATCCTGAATTCTGGCACCGTACCAGCTGCTCAAATGCTGTATCAATTTGACCCAGACTGGGTCAAATTGATACGTCTGGCAAAGTTTACAAAATATTTTTTAGAGACCACAAATTTATTTTTATAAAGCTTTTAAATGTACCAACTGATAGCCAAATAGTTATAGTATTTTATTAAGTTGCATTTGTTTCAGTACAATTATAGAGAAAAAATACAAAAACCAGAAAGTAAAAAGTGTATCAACTATACCCAGTCTCCCCTACTGTTAAATAAATATTATAAATAAACACCATGTGCTAGTTTTGTTTTATTTATTTATTAAAAATTCACGCCTCAATAACGTCCAAACTAAGTGATGTTTTATAAATTTATATAACGGTCCCAAAGTGCCGTATTACACTTGGATATTTTTAGTTGTTTATTTCTCAGTAAAAGCTTCTGTGGAAGGACTGAAATCAGTAAGTATTTTGTCCTGTCGCTCGCTATCTCTTCTTGCTCACCATAGCAAATGGCCAGCCCCCTCGCTGGGTGAATTGATTGTAACACAACGACGAAATCTCCCACCCTTTGTTAAGCCCTAACCTTGCCACCAACTCTCTCTCTCTCTCTCTTCTCCATCACTTTCTTAACTTATCAAATGTCTCGAGTTCAGACGACCAAACTTGGATAAATAGCCAAACTCAACTGGAACTGGAGAGAGCACATATCTTAAAGGCTAATAAATTCAAACGACAGTCTCTATTTAAGCTCAAGCGCTTAGTTTGAATTCTATTAAAGCATTTATGTGTTTTTTTTTCTGAATAATTTATTTCTTCAAGTTTAAATAAATAATAATAATATTAAATATTTATTTCAATTGACCAGTCATTGACATGAATAGAGACGGGGTTTAAAGGCTTAAGATGCTAAAAAAGACATTCAACAAATTTTATTTAGTAAATTTTCTATCAAAAAAGAGTCTTTTTTGCCTTTCTCAATAGCTCTGGAAGGTAGTCAGCCCAAATGACTTCCCACTATTGTGTGGCTGTATCTAATTTTGTCGTTAATTGTCCTGTCATTCATTATATCTTGGCTTTGGTTTTCAAAAAGATTTTCACAACGAGGATGTTTGTTAGCTTGTTGTATTATGACAGAGTTAATCTCACCTGAGCCCTGAGGGCCTCGGGCCCTCTTAAAGACAATATTTGGGGGGCCTATGCCGGCTCGGGGCCTGGGCCGCGCCCCCCCCTCCTCGGTACGCCTTCGTTTCTCTTTTTGCTTTCTTTGATGCAAACACTTTGATAACTTCGTTAAAATACAGTTTTTTGGCCCGGCCCGCTGGCCCCTTTTTTTTAGATGGCGAGTAATATCAACAAATAACTTAAATTATTAATGGAAATATCTCGAATGACATAACGCCGTTGAAATGAAGTTTGAGTCAAAGTCTAAGTGAGCGTCTACCAAAGAATCATTCCAACCTAATGCTAATTTTTAAATTGCAAAACAAATTTTCCTACGCATAATTTGATTGATTTAAATTTTATAAAAAAGTGACTTCTGCTTTCTAATAGAATTGATCTCTCCCTAATTTCTTTTTAATGTTCAATTGAATTCGCTAAGATCGAAATTGAGTTTTGATTTAATGGAAATGCGAAAGGGTTTGGGGGAGGTCGGAAGCGGGGGAAGTGCTATTGGGGTTTGTGCACTTGTCATAAAATGAAATTCCGGGACAAATTGGAAAAAGAATTAACGGCTCGCCTGGAAATGGAATTTGACATCTCCTTCCTCTAGGCGTTTATCAATTCTCCAGATTGGACTAAGAGGAAATTCATTTTATTTTATGATTTTTTTTTTTGATTCAAAGATATAATTATTACATTTTTTTTAGAATTAGAAAAAATAACTTTTGAATTAATTTATTAAAAAGCTCTTGATTCCATTCATTACCTCGAAAAGTTATAAGGAACGTGAGGCAAGACGGGGAAGGTTATTTTGTTTGGTTCATTGGCTTCATAATTACAGTGCTTAAAAAATCTCATGTATTAGTACACTACTAATGTCTACAATAGCATACAAACAATTTTATTAACTTTTTTGCAAATAACCTAAAAAATTTTTTTAAATCAAAGTGCCAAACTTCATCTTGCCCTATCGGGTGGGTCACTAATACATGATGAACACAGTGGCGTAACCAGGGGGGGGGGCGAGGGGGCGCGAGCCCCCCCCCCCCCCCCAGGCGCATCGAGCCCTTGGCGCCCCCGAAACCGGCATAGGCGCCCTACGGCCTCTAAGATATAGCCGAGCGAATGTGATTTTATCATATTCTTTTCATCGATTGTTTTCTTTTAAAATTATATTACAACTTGAATTGTACTATTTTAAATGAATTTAATTCCAAAAATAATAAATAACGTATATAGAGGCTTTTTTTTTTTTTTTTTTTTTTTTTTTAAAACATTCACACTTTTTTCTCATTCACACTCACACTCACACACACATTCACACAGTCTTTTCGGCAACTTAGGCCATTTAAGACTTTTTAGACGATAACCGTTGTAAGTAATATATAAATTGTAGGTTCAGGCATTTCTATTTAAGCCATCTGGTATCCAAATGGCTTAAATAAAATCATCGGACTGCCTGGGTCCGAACCCGCGACGTTTGGTATAGGAGGTAGGCACGCTACCTACTACGCTAAACCCGGGGGCTATAGAGGCTTTATAATTAAAATTTTTTTTATTTTGCAATATATAAGCCTTAATTTGATGTTTTATGGCTGTGGAGATTTACTCAGGATTCGTATAAGCCTTAATATTTAATTTTTTGAAATTCAAAATTTTTTTAAGCATGAAGGAATTGAGCTATGAGACTGAAATGTTATCTTTTAATCAAAATCGGCCAAAAAGTACTAGTATTTTACTGATGTAGTTTTTCAGTTTTTTTCGATTTTCTCAAAATGAAAGGGCTTTTACCATTCTTCAGGCCCGCCCGAGCCCGCCCGGAATTTTTTCAAACCCGCCCATTCCCGCCCGAGATTTAGTGAATGAATGAACGAATGTCTAGCAATTTTTAAATAAAATTTCATTTGCATGCCCGTCGAAATAAAATACTCTATTTTAAAAAGTTTTTATTCTTTGATATTTTCCCGAAAACTGAATAGTTTTTGAAATAATCACAGAAGAAAACGACATTTTTCGTAAAAGCAAAGAAAAATCAAAACAAAATCATATAGGTGTCATTAAAAAACATGTAAATATAAACAAATTCGCTGAGAAAATTACAGGATGCAAGAAATCTGCCCGCCGAAGGCGCGCAATTTGCTCGCCGAAGGCGAGCAAGGGGGCCCAGGGGGCGGAGCCCCCCTGGAAAATCGGCGCCCTAGTTGAGCTTCGCCCCCCGCCCTCAAAGGCTGGTTACGCCGCTGGATGAACATCATCATTGATGGTGTATGTTAGTCTAAACACAGAGCACAAAGATGCGTATCTTCGGGATCCTCATCTTCTTCACGTTGCACTTCCATCCTTTAGTAGACTGAGAATATAAATATCCAAAATAGATACATTCAGCCTCTAAATCTTCTGATGATGATGAGTGTGAATGTTTCTTTTAAGGTTTTTTGATTTTTCTCAAAATCAACAGTTTTCGTTTTCTCCTACTGTTTATTTTTCTGATCTATTTTCCTATTTTTCTTAAACCCCATCTTGCCCCTTAAGAAGTTCCCCGGCGACGCGTTTTTAAGTTATCAGTGTCGCCATTCTCGAATGGGATTTTTTAATCAATAGTAATATATGCAAATAAACCCTAAAAACTACACTTTTCACTGGAATATATAGATTTAGTCATATATAAACGTAACATAACTTATTTGAGTATCAAACAGGGACGATGCAAATAAACTTTCCAACGAAAATTTAACTGTTGGTTTAACTGCAAATTTAGCAAATTTAACTGCTGGTTTAACTGCACTTTCACGAAAAAATTCCTTGCAAGACACTCAAAATGGGTGACAATTTCATAGCAGCTTTTTATTTACTAGAACTATTTTCCACCGTTTGCCGCTTGATCGCAGCACCAGTAGAGCCAGTAACTATGGTACCCCATCTTATCTCGCTACCCCGTCTTGCCCCTTGTACTGTAGGTCTTTATGATAGCAAATTTGCCAGTTGTGTTTGTGCTTATGATTGGGCAAAATTGCTCCGCCTGAAGTCGAATCAGGACTTCCACGCTTTCGCGGACTACCTTTATCCTAGATCGCCGGCCTAATAAACACAACATCTCTCGCATCCGCCTATTATACTAATGAAATCAAAAGTTAATTTACTCGAAAAGACATTAAAATCCTGCATGCCATTAAAAATCCTTAATTTTAAATGGTTTAGATACGCACATATCTTTGATAAAAATTCATATTATTTAAATAAAAAAATCTAAAAAAATGATATGCTACTGAGAAAAAAATATTCTTTACCTAGCCTCACTGTATTTATGCGGGTTTTTCCTAGTATTTGTTACGGTATGCAGTAAATTTAAGGAATCCAAACATAATTTGAATTCTTTTATTCGGAAAGGAAAAAGAAGAAGAGGACGTTAGTTCCTGTATTTTCTATTCCTGAATAAAATTCAATTGGACAACCTACAAAATATTTTAATAATTGTTTTGATATGCCCAATAATTTGAATAATTATATTAAAACTAATTCACTTTACAACCAACTCACTTGTAAAAAAAATATTATCCCGAAAGCCGGAATATATGAAGAAAGAATTGTATTGAAAGAATATTTTGACTTTTATAATTTTAATTTGCAAGATTTCGTTTATTGTTTTTTAGTCACGTGATGTCTAGCACTATATAAATTTATTTTTTTAAATATTTTTCCCAAGTAATTATCTAAAATTCTTTAGACTTGTGTTCAAAGAGCAGAATTTGTTTGTTTGCTCTTAATTTTGTTAAAAAAAAAATCAGGTCAGCTAAAATATATTTTATAAAGTTTGCTAGGCAAATATCATCATAATCAGCACAAGTAAAGAAGTAAATAATAAAAAAAAAAACATTTTTTCGGTATTTGTTAATTATGTTATTATGAATAATTAAATATAATTTATTTTAGTGATGAGAAGTGGCTGTAGACTATGAATTGAGTATAGGAGACTTTGCAGCCAAGGAATTATTTTTTTTTTTTTACCATTAGTGCCCCCCCCCCCCCCCCCCTAAACTCCTGAGGTTAAATAAAAACTTATTTAATCGTTAACCGTCGACGTTTCGGTCGCAAATCACGACCTTCCACAGGACGATTAATTGTTTGAATACAAGATTAACAGTATTATATTTAATTATTATTGCAAATTATACAATATTTATTTAATCTATAGACCTATGTATCAAGAGTGAGTGACTTACTCGCTCAGGGCTTCTTACAACCAATGGTCATATGGATCTTACAAATCAATGGGTCAAAGGTCCTAAAGGACCATTGGTTGTAAGAAACCCTAAGCGAGTATGTCACTCACTCCTAATATATAGGTCTATAGATTAAATAAATATTGTATAATTTGCAATGATAATTAAATATAATACTGTTAATCTTGTATTCTAACAATTAATCGACCTGAGGAAGGTCGTGATTTGCGACCGAAACGTCGACGATTAACAATTAAATTAAAGCTTTTATTTAATTCCTTGGCTGCAAAATCTCCTATTCCCAATAATTTATTTTATAGCACAAAAAGGCTTAAAAAATTAATACTCTGACATTCTTTTCTCCATTTGATACTTTTTTTTTGTCGTTATATTATTTTTGTTTATCTCTTTCAAGCAGAGAGTGATTTGGACAAAACGCCAACGTCGCCGACAAGGAGGAAGCTGCCTAAAACGCCGGTATAAAAAATTCCCCATAAAGCTATTTATATATATATATGTACTTGTCTGTAAATATGATTAGACGAAATCTCTTTCTCTCTTTTCCCAACCCTCCCCCTCCCCTCTCTCTCTCTTTTTTTTCTATCAACACTTTAATCGTATTAAATAATAATAAAAAAAAGAATATTCTCATCTGGATGGTTTTAAAATATATAAAGGAAAAAAAGTGAGAGAGACCAAAGATAATACAGACTCGAAATCATGTATAAATTCCTATTTTATATTTGTTGTTTTATCTTTTTTTGAATGAATACATGTTTATTTGTATATATAAAGTAGAAATAGACGCCAAATTCTTATCAAAAATGAAATATAGAATTCACAGCATCCTTTAAAATGATCATATTGGGTCCAGTGAACAATGAATATTATTATAAAAAAAAATTGGCTTATTGAATTACTATATTTTCACACTTGTATTAATAATAATACCATATCAATATCTAAATGTATACAAGGAGCCTTCCAGCCTTTGAATCTACCTTCTTCAATTTTGTGGGGCCAAATAGAAATTATTTTTGCGAACAGATAATATTTATATAATGCTTAGAGAGAAAAAAATCCTCCTTCTATATCATCTGATGCTTAGGAATTAAAAAATTAGAGGAAAAGAGCAAAGGAAAAAAAAATGGTTTTGCTGATGGTTGTTTCTTAGAATGCATTGCGTCCGGGGTTTTAATGTTAATGAAAAAAAATTCTTTCTCCTTTGATGGGCAAAAATTTTATTTTTTTAAAGAGATTTTGAAAAATGATAGGTTTTCTATTTCAAGAAAGTATTTAGACAATCTTCTTATTTTTTGAGTTTTGAATTTAAAAAAAAGTGTTCTTTATATCAATATGGTCTGTACCATAAGTGGTTGGTTACTGGAAGGTAGGTAACTCAAAAAGAAATTTATTCATTAAATGCTACAAAATGCTCAATTTTTAAAACTCACTAGAAATTTTCGCTTGGAGCAATGAATAAAATACTCCATTAGTAAGTTGGTTAAATGGGTTGCCTACCTTTCAGCAACCAAACAACTAATTTCTATTTGAAAAGATCCTTGGGAATTCAGGATCTCAGTCAACCGGTTATCATCCGGTATAATGCAGAATATTCAGCAACTCGGACTTTTCAATTAATTCTTATGAAATTAATTAATTTTTTGGACGACGTATGACCTTAGACCCCAGTATAAAAATAAAATGTAAAGTGCTCTTAGAAAGAACTATTTAATGCTACATATCCAATTAAAAACTTCCTCAGCATAAACTTATGATTTTAAGAATTCATATCTCAGCTCACGTCGATGTCTGATCGAATAAAGAATTCATTCGTGTTTAAGCGACTCATATCATAGAATATAAAAAAATTTTATATGATATTCTGAAAGAAGATTGTCTAAATACAAAAAGGCTCAAAGATCCTGTACTTTTATTCTATGAAATAAGAATTGTTTAAAAATTTGTATAAGAGTTTTGAAATTCTATTTTTTTTTTTTTCTTTATTATTTTGATTATCTAACAATTCAACCAACGCACAAAATGATGAGATTTGGCGAATCCAGCTCAATAAAAGTCTTTCATTCTTTACGTTAGTCAAAATTTCTATTTTCTCGCCAAATAATTTATGTATACATAGACGAGTTTATTTAATAGGGCGAATCAAAAAGCAACCAGGTTTTTTATGAAATCAAAAAGAAAAAAAATCTGCTGGCTGCAATCTTCTTGTTACTTCCTTCTTTTTGCATTTTATGTTGGTCGATTAAAAAAAAATTTTTTCTAAACAATACAGTTGAATTATTTGTGTTATCCTATTTGTTATCATTGAGTGCGTTTTTACTTTCTCTTACATATATTGATATATAGTGGCGTAACTAACCTCAAAGGGGCGGGGAGGGGGGACAAATGAGTTCAGGGAATTTGTATTCACATTCCGTTTCTTCAAGCCGTGGTCTTTGATTTAGTTTTTTTAATACAAATTTGCTGAAAATTTAGCTTTTTTTAAAGTAAACTAACTCAGTAAAGGAAAATTTATTTTAATTAAAAGTTGTATATTCTTTCGCGAGGTTGGGCGATAATATTATAATTAATTATTGTAAAGTGTTCAAAGAGAACAAAAAGATCTCTGGACAATAAAATTATTTCATGCATTTCCTGGGCTTTTTCTTACACGTCCCAAGAGCGCTGATGGTTCGATGTGAGTGAGAGATTGGGGAGGGGGACAGCAAGCGTTCTTTTTGGTCCTCGCCTAAATTCGCCTCCTGGATATATAATGTAAGAACGCCTCAGCGAAGAGAATATTTGAGATTTTTGGCCAAAATTAGACAAGATAATCCATTCTCATATAGGCCTACTCATAGTTTTGACAAAAAGTTTAGTCGATCAAAACTTCAAAAATGCACTCATTAAAGATTAAATCTTTTCTTATTTCCACTTAAAAGTCTGGATCTTTGGAGCCCTCTTTGAAGAAAATATATTTTCGAAATGCAAGGTGTACAATAAATACCAGTTTATGGGCCTAAGTAAGATACGAAACATTCAATTCCAAAGACAATCAAATTTGGAAATTTTTCAATCATTAAGGGGACAAAAGATGCTGATAAATAAAAAGGGCTTTCCTATCCTTCTTCGGATAATTAGAAGAGATTCATTAATTTGCTGTGATAACATATCTGTGCTTTGTATATGTCCCAAACTCACTTGTTATACTATTATAGGCAATTAGATATTGTAAATAAGAAGAAAAAAAATTTTACGAATAGATATGAAAAAAAAAAATATTTTTAATGTGCGCCATTGTTAATTAAAGCCCAAAGGGGGAAAGGGAGGAGTTCCATTTAATAAAAAGAGAAAAATCGATGTTCACTTGGAAATCTCTTAAAAAAAAAAAAAAAGGAAATTCAATTATTTTTGTGAATCTGATATTATTCCATCCTCTCTCTTTTCATCTCCTCCTACCAAAAGTTTATATAATAACAAAAACATAAATAGAAATTTAAAGTCCAATTTTTTAACGGATTAATGATCAAAAATATCAAAAATCAACTCTTTATATGAACATTTAAAATTGAAATATTATGCAAGAATTTTTTTTTTAAATAATATAAAGATTTCAATTCTTCGTCAGTGAGTATGATATAATAAAAAGAAGATGGATGTCTTATAATGATTTTATATTGTCTTTAAAGTAAATCAATCATCCGGCTGCTTTTCATATCAACGATTCTTTTATATAAAAATTTATTTTTTTTTTACTTTACATTATTTATATTTTGTTTCACTAGCCAGTATACTTGATTTGTATCCAAATCAATTAATAGGTCTATTCGGAGAAAAATACACCAGCGGTTGCTTTCCACATTAAAATAATTTATTTTATGAATACAATGACTTCTCATATTAAAATTTTATAATTTAAAATACGCACTACAGTGGATGTTTAAAAAAATTTCAATTAATTGTTCCTTTCTCTTATCTTAATATGCATATTAGGGTGGTCCTGATACATAGAGGTCATATTTTTTCCATCGCCTTTGAACTTTAAGAATTTTCAAGATTTTCCTAAAACTTTAAGCATTCCCTTTGTTTTCATCCACAAGGGACTAAATTAATTTCAAATTACAATAAAACCAGAAATGTATTATTTAGAATCTTTTATTTTCTTAAAATTACTTCAAATAATACATAATTAATAGAAAGTATAAGATAGATTAAGTTGTTTCATCTGTCAAAGTTCCTCAGCATAAATCTGTTCATATTTCTTTTTCATTTCATATTTATTTGTCAATCGTATTTTTCAGTTCGATTATATAAAATTATCTCGAAGACTGATGAGCCGCAGTTACTTCATCATTACACGGATGGTCGGTGTGTTGGTTGAAATTAATAAAATTTATAGGTAAATTTTTTTAAACTTCTTTATTAGAAATATTTTTTATGGTCGACTGAATGCAGCAATTCTCAGTTTCGAATTATCTTCATCGTCAGGACTTTGAAAACAACAAAGTTTTTTTTTTAATTTTTGATACATTCAACATTATCAAGACCAATTTGTTTTTTTTTTGTGTTATTGTTACATATATAAAAAAAATTCTTTACAAAAATTAATTAAAATATCAAATATTTTTTATTTTACATTCAATATTATTGTTAATAAATATCTTTAAAAACATTATCAAAATCCTCAATTCCTTATAAAAAAAATATTTATAATAAATTTACCTATAAATTTTATTAATTTCAACCAACACACCGACCATCCGTGTGTATTGATGAAGTAACTGCGGCTCATCAGAGTCTTCGAGATAAAATATCCTTCATCTCGGAATCCAAATAATTATATAAAATTATATTTGCCAAATATGTGAGTTGTTTAGTGTTTAGTCAAATCCGAATTGAGATATCATCAATTCATGAATATCAATATCTTATTCAAATGAATAGTTCTCGAAAATTATTTAAAAAAAATTATATAGCTAACAAGTTGTCCGAGTTAACAAAAGAAATTGTACAGTGCTTCAAGGCTGTAATTTCTTTTTCTTTTTCATATTATTAATTTTTAAACTTGACAGCGACTTTTTAGAGAGTTTTTTTTTTTTGCCAAAAACAGACTTTTTACCGGCTATTTTACTTTTAAGGCGACTTTTTTCCGAAAATAAGAGGCTTTTTTACGCTCACTACTAATTAATAAAAATAAACGAGCTTTTTCAACTTTAGTTTTCTTGAAATATAAATACAGAGATAAACTGAACCAATGAAGTACGTGGCTGTTGATTTATACACAAGGAAGGAAGCAGGTGCAGCCAAAATTAAAGCCTCCGATTTTGTTACAATTAATGAGACGTTTCGAGAAAACTTTATTTCCTCATCATCAGTCTTTCCTACACAACAAATACATAATATAACACATTAATATAGAATAGATAGAAATTTTTTTTTTTTTTTTTTTTAACAATATAAGATAACACTTACAAATTGTATTTGTCCCGGAGTTATTAAAAGGGCACAATACATTTATTATGTATTTTCTTTATGGGTGTATTATTCATTGACTTGTTCAGTGAGAATGTTAAAAATTGTAAAAGCGTCTCGATTATAAATATATTTCTTTCAATATTTCTTAAAATATTTCTATAATTAAAAATTTAATCTTAAAATCTGATCAATGCTATTTAAATTAAAACGAAATGTTGAAAGAAGAAAGATTTTCATCAAATCAATAAAGACAAATTTACATCGATATATAAAATTTTAAAATTTTTTTCTTTTTTAACAACAAAATGTATTTTCCCTCAAAAAATTCCCCTTATAAAAACCCCCTTGAATATGTGAGATCGGGCCAAGAGTATGGCAGAGAATCAAATGAATATTTCACAACATTTCGAAAAACCCCTACACGTCCTCAGCACATCTGGAGGCCAGGTCACTAATAACCCCATCATATATGCCGCTCAACCCTTCACAATCCGTATGAAAGTTAATTGCCCGGTCACCAAATAATTTGATGTAGCACTTTTCCGATGTAGTTCTTTTGTTGTAATTAGGCTCAAACGACAGTATTTCCACATTATCTAAATCGAATGTATGGCCACTATCAACGCAATGTATGCTCAGAGCGGTAGACCTCTTGCCCTTTCTCACACTGTAATCATGTTCATACATGCGTATAGACAGTTTTCTGCCCGTTTGGCCAACATATACTGATCCGGGTGGGGGGCAGTCTTTACACTTTAGCACATACACAACACTATGTCTATTATTGACTGTTATTCGGTCTTTATTATTATATAAGTGTCTGAGATTATTTTGACACTTTGGGGCTAATCTTATGTTGTATTTTTTAAGGAGAGCATTCAACTTTTCAGTGACCACTGGAACATATGGAATTGAAAAATACATTGGTGTTCTTACAGTGGTGTCTGGGAGATGGTTATGGGATAAATTTAATTTACTGGAGAATTTCGATATTATACTATTTATAAAATAAGGAGGGTAAGCGTTTTCTTTCGCCATTATTTTGAATAGGGCTAAATTTTTTTCTCTAAATTGATCATCACCTAAATTAAAAATACGTCTCAAAAAATAATGCAATGTATTGAGCTTGTAAGTGAAAGGGACGTTAGATGAATAGTTAGTCAACCTAGAGCTGGTTACCATTACCTCCATTAATTTTTATATGATGAGTGGGCGACGTGTTCCGCATGGCTTATTCCGCCGCCCGCACGGTTCATAAAACGCGTCTAGGAAAACTTACCTTTAGGGAGATCTAACAAAATTCAGATCAGAGATAGGTATATTTCTTTCTTTCTATATAATTTATTATACTCAAATGACGAATATTAAATTTATCTCTTCTTTGTGATTAATGTAAAATTTCTTGACAGAAAATTAATCAAGAAATATTTTATATTGATTTCGATTCAAGTGCTTATATTTTTTCTTATTTTAAAGGGACTTTAAATTTCTATTTGAATATTTTTTTTTTCATCTGATAAATGCGTTCGACTATAAATATAAATTGTTTTTATATATTCCTATATTCTCCTTGTGAATTTGTGTTTATCTCTATTTTTCTCTCTCTCTCTCCTTTTGCAACTTGTTATAATCGATTTGATAAAAAAAAAAATCAGGGCTTCCATTTCATGATATACTTTTTTTTTTATTTTCATTTGAAAATTTTTCTAAAATTGTATTTTATTTGTGAACATTTTTTTATGTGTTTGTTTTAATTTTAAATATAAATATATAATTTTTTTTTTTAACAAAAATGCAAAAAGTTGGTCAGTTAATAAATAAATAAAAAGTAATTGTCACTTTTTTTTTTAAATGAATATAAATTTATACTTTATATTTGTTATTTAGTTTTTCATTATTCTTTTTAATCGTCTCTTTTTTTTTAAACAAGCTGAACAAATAAATAAACGAGTTTTTATTTCAATTTCAATTTCACAAATTCTATTTTTTTGTTTAATAAATTTTACTCGGATTAACAAGTGTTGATAAATAAACAAATATATATAGCTACACCAAATAAAAAATATTTGCAATACGTGGGAGACCCTCGTCATTTAGTAAAAAATAAAAATATTTCCTTCAGGGTTGTGAACCGTAGAGAACGAAGTTTAAATATTTATTAATTCATATACCCGAAAAAATAAGGGTGTGCCGCCGGGAGTCGAACCACGGATCCTCCGATTTGTACTCAGAGTCCCCTAAAATTGTCCCTCCCTGTTCAGTTTTAGAAGAAATCTTTTACGTACTTACCTCATATATATTGCAAGGAACAATTATATAGTTTAATTTTTAAATTCATAGGAAGTTTATTCCTTAAAATTCAAATACAGGATATTTATACGCATAAATTAAATTATAATATTTTATTTTCAGGAATGTATTTATTACTGACGACTGTGTGCACATAAATCCAGTTTCGGTTAAATAATAATCGTCAAGGAACTCACAAAAGACCTGATGTTGGTAATTATTTGACCGAAACTGCCAGGATTCGAAGGACGTTGCAGACAGAAAACTAAATAAAAAATTTCATTTCATTTTTTATTCCACTGACGTTTTTGTCGACAATCACAACCTTCATCAAGTCAAATATTGTTAAATAATGTTATTTTCTCTGATTGGCGACCAAAACTTCAACGAATAAAAAATTAAATAAAAATTTTTATTTAATTTCCTGTCTGCAACGTCCTTACATTTCTCTAGAGACAAAAAATTTTAAGATTATAGATTAATTTATACAAACAATATCCTTTATTTGAATTTTAAAGGCTAAACTTCCTATGAATTTACGGTTCATACTACTCCAGTTTTATTAATTATTAAATTTATTAATAGCCCCCGGGGCGTATAGTTCTTCACTTTTATGTTAAGAATCATTGGTTCCCATTCCGTCCTAAGCGACAAAAATTTATTTCAATTGAATTGGCTACCAATCGATTGAAATAAATAATGACGGGGTCTAAATGGCCTTCGATGCCGAAAAAGACCTTAAAAACAATTTATTAATCCCCAATAATAGTGTGAGTTCGATTAAATTCTCGACAGCCTTGTTGATCAAAAATTTGTTTATGACCTTGATTAATTTATACTAACTTCATGATATTATAAATAACATTTTGCTCAAAGAAAGTAGCCTAGTAATATGAGGAGAGGAGATATTTTTCCCTCTAAGGGAGCGTACAAGTATTACGTAACGCAATTTTTGAAGATTTTTGACCCCCCTCCGCCCCATGTAACGCGCCGTAACATTTTTCTGCACCCCCCTCCCTAGACGTTACGTAACGCTCAAGTGGCCATTTTTATCTAAAAGTACCGGGTAAGTCGCTAAAATACCAGTTACGTAACACGTTGTTCAACCCCCCTACCCCCTTGTAACGCATGGAAATTTTTTACGAGACCTCCCTCCCCCAAATTGCGTTACGTAATACTTGTACGCTCCCTAATGCAGAGGTCTGCAACCTTTAAGATATTGCGGACATGGGCGTAACTAGAGAATTTGGCTGGGGGGGCGGGGGCGGGGGGGGGAGGGCCCATGATTGCGGACCATACTTATTCAAAATGTTTTGAACAGAGACGTCATTTAGGAGGAAAAGAAAAACTTTAATTTAAAACTCATAAAAATTTCATATTTGTTTTCATTTGCTATCAAAATGGGAGGGTATATATTAAAAAAAAAAAAAAAAAAACAATCCATATTTTAATATCAATAAATAAAAATCTCAATTTTTGTCCAACATGAAAAACTTTTTGCATTTTTATATTCTCTTTCTCTCACTCCCTTTCCTTTGTGGCTGTGCGTTTGCTTTTTTTGTGCAAAAAAAAAAAAAATAATAATAAATAAATGAATAATAATACTAATAACCAAAATACATATATATAGACTAAAATAATATAATAAATAGAAAACAATTGAAAAAAATAAAAATAAATCGCATGCTTGACGAACTGAATGTAATGTCTTTTTAGAGATGATCTATCAATCAGTTTCTTCCCCCTCCTAAACAAAAAAAAGGAGGGTTTATCGATTGATAGATCTCTAATTTAGTGTTCATAGAATAGATCAGCGATGGCAAATCAACTCCGTTGTTTTTTGAATATCAAGAAAAAAAAAAATTGGTGATTTGAGAGGATTTTTAAAATATTTATTTCTTGTACTGTATTTTAGCATTTTTCCAATGTGTAGGTTTTATATTATCTGACACATAATTTACTGGGGTTCTTTATATAATATAGTAGTTAGTTAGGCTGGTTTCACACTGGGCGGATTCGAGGCAACTAGTTGACTCAACTAGTTGCCTGGAAATTGACTTCCGTGTTAAGACTCGTGTTCACTCGAGGCAACTAGTGTAATCAACTGCTCTCCCCGGCAGAGTCAGATCGACAAATCGTTCTAAATCAAAATATTTTTTTTTTCATATTCTATGGAATCCGCTAGGCAACTAGTTGACTAATGTGAAAACCCCGATTGCGCGTAGTGCATTTTTAGTTGAATTGAGTTGATTCAACGAGTGGGGAGGAGAACGGAAGCGGCACATGTGTCTGGCGAGAATCCGCCAGGCGGAAAAGTTGACTGCGTGTGAAAGGGGCCAGGCGGATTCATTCATTTTCTACAGACGTTATACTCCCGTTGCATTTGCCCGGTCAACTAGTGGAATCAACTAGTTGCCTCGAATCCACCCCTTGGGAAAACAGCTTTATTCTTCTCAAAAAGTATTAACCCTGAATTAATTTTATACTTGTTTTCTACTAGTGCTAGCATAAATTTGCACCTACCATTTAATAAAATGAATGATATTAGAATAAAAAGACAGTTGATTGAAATTATCGGCGTTTGTCACTAGATAGGTAGTCTTTTTAGACTTAATAGAGCAAGTAGAGGAGGAAGATTGTCAATTAATTTCATTCCAATTGATCCAAACAATATTATTAACAGAACGAGGCTTCCACCATTTTGCACTCAGTGATTTCAATGCAATCTTTAAAAATCACAAAACATTATAAAAACTGACGGTCGCGTTATTTTTTGAAATAATAGAGAAAAGAGGTAGTGTAATAGGCGCAGCTATAACAAAAGAAAGAAAGAGATAGATCAAAATTTTTATTAATACACCTAAACCTCTTTTTTAAGGTTATAAAAATTATACATAAATAAAATTCATAATAAGGATGTCCGAGACTGATTTTTTCAATGTATAATATAATAAAAAATAAAATGGCAGCCTTTGATCAATATCTATCATATAATACATAACAATATATAGAAACATTTTGATAATATTTTTTAACTAATAATTAGGCCTATATATATTTTCAGCTATAGGCTTTGTCGATACAATAAATCTGGTGGGACAAGGACAGAACAGAACTTCAATTACCAAAGACAGTTTTGTGCTGATCACACCAGTTATTTTTCTTTCTGCCTAAATGAGGTAGGGATGCCGATTTGGCAAACTAGCAAAAATCAAATCAATATCAAAGTTTTTTACAATTAATTAAATTAGGGGGCGTCCGAAACGCTGACAATTGAATTAAAAAGAAATTAAAATTTTTATCTCTGGCTGCCATTCTTTTTTATTATATTGTACTGGATATTTAAATAAAATTTGCGTAAAAGGAACTTGTGACGCCATACAAGACCACTTAGGTAATTTAGAATTTTGTATTATGTAGTATAAGACTACTGAGAAGTCAAAAAAAAAATAATAATAATAATAAGACAACGAATATGTATTAATTGTTTAATTGTTTAATGAAGTTTATTTATACAATATTTTTTCCTATAAAATTTTATTTTTTCATAGCCTACACATTATTATAAAACTAAAATACATAAATTGTGCTCAAAATCCTCTCAAAATTTTTTTACTACTTTAATCGCTATAGCGATATAAGCGTATATTTGCCATCTCTGGAGAATTGAGCATGAGACCAAGGGGAGGGTACACCTGGTACCTTTTTTTTTCTTATTTTATTTTGTAAAGGCATGTGGAGTGCAGAGGCCGGCGTTGCCAGATGGGACATACTTTACTACTACACACTCTCTCTATTTCTGTCTCTCTGTCTCTCAATCTGTCTCTCTGACTCTCTTTATTCATTCACCAACAACTTCAAAATAAAAATAAAATATACAAAATTCAAAAATACAAAATACAAACTCACTCTGTGATTCGTTAAAAATTCATTTGAGTTTTTCTATTATTATTATTAATAATCCCATTTGGTTTGTTGGCCTTCCTCTCCTCTCCTAAAAAATTTATTAAAGAACTGGAAAATAAAGAAAAAATCCTCTCCTGCAGACAAACAAAAAAAAAAAAATTTTAATAAAATAAAAATAATTCTACAATTATAATTATTTTTCCATAAAAATAGAAAATATTTTTATACATATTCTATTTTTGTGTGATGGCCACATCTTCCATCTCAAGAATGGGGATAAAATAAATAAAGGCACAGTTATTCAAAGATTGGATTTTTATCTTTGAGTTTCTTTATTTTTTAAATTAGTAAATTTAATTTTCATACTGTAAAAACAATAATAAGTGTAAATTTGGAATTCGTAAAATGAAAATATATACTTATATGCACTGGGTTAATTGACCTTTCAATGATGGCCATCTTTGATTTATTCTTCTCCCATCCCCAAACAAACCCTCTTTGTCGCCTCCATCCAATCCTATTTAAAAAAAAATCAATTATTCTAATTTTAATTAAAAAAAAAATATATATACAAGTCAAATTTAAGCCCAAAATGGATCACAAGTTGAGACATAATGAACACACGTCGCATCTGGCAGACGCCGGTCCAGCCGCTACAGCACAGCGTAAGCATCCCAATCTGTAGTGGCTTAGCTAAGATAAATGAACGCTAACTTCGAAGGACATCCCCCAAAAGCTCTTTTTTTTTTAAAGAAAAAGCAGATGTCGCCTGTTTTAAAAAATGTTAATTAATTAATCACAATTTCTTCTTGAATATAAAAAAAAATCTTAATTTTAATAATTGAAATTGTGGTGGTTTAAGCATGAGAAAAATATTTTTTTTTTTAATATTTTACCAGGAAATATTAATTACAACAAACTACAAAGTCTGTTGGATAATTAAAAAGATTACGTGTATTTCAAGTGAGGTGGCCCCCGGGTTTGGCGTAGTAAGTAGCGCGCCTACCTCCTATACTAAACGTCGCGGGTTCGGACCCAGGCAGTCCGATGATTTTATTTAAGCCATTTGGATACCAGATGGCTTAAATAGAAATGCCTGACCCCCACAATAGATATATTCTCTACAACGGTTATCGTCAAAGTCTTATATGGCCTAAGTTGCCGAAAAGACTGTATGAATGTGTGTATGAATGTGAGTGTGAATGAGAAAAAAAGTGTGAATGTTTAAAAAAAAAAAGTGAGGTGAAATTTAATTTTCATTTACGAGAATCGAGCAAATTATAATTTTTGTTTGTTTGTTTAAGAAATTAGATATTTTTCATTCTGCAATAAAATATTGATAGATGAAATAAATACGAAACAAATATAAAATTGATTTTTTAATAGGACTGCTGATGATTGACGGTTGAGTTAATATTTTAAAACAAATTTCGGTCGGTTTAAAGAGATATCAAATATAAAAAAAAAAACTGGACAAAATTGAATTTAAGTATAATGAAATGAATGAAAAAATGAGATCCATTTTTTTTTTTAAGAATTGTCTTAAAATTATAATTATAACATCCATCCAGAGATTAGCTAAAACTTCCACTATTTTTTCAATTATTGGGTTTAAGAGAAAAACTTGTAAAAATTATTTGTTTATTATTTATTAGTTTATTGCTATTTGGTTTTTCTTCTGCTCTACTTGGGCGACTTCTTCCTTCTTTTGACTATTTATGAATGTCCTTCGAAAATTTTTAGTTTTTTTTCTTGATTAAAAGCAAATTATTTAGTTATACAACAACAGGGTGTAGAGAAATTGGAAAATTTAAAATACTTAGAAAGAAACATACAAAACTTTATTTTATGCTCAACAAGAATTGTTTAAAAATTACTTCAATTAAGTGATGTTCATTTTGCCATAGATTTTCGCATATGTGTTCGTCTGGATGTCTCTTCAATCTGTGTTTCGAGTTGGGTCACCGCAGCCAGGGAGATCCCCGAAACCCCGAAAATTATAAATAAAGAGAGAAACATAATGTAAAAATTTTAAGTACTGTTAGAAATTAGAAATAAAAAAATTTATACATTTGGGAAGAGGGAGAGAAATTACCTCTTGGATCATCCGAACCCCTCAACGTCTGACTACGACTCTGGCTGAGATTCACAGCCCTCAGAAATGACCGACTGAAAGGTCGACCCCCGTCTCCAGACCGTTTTCCAAAATATTCAGATTCGACTTACTGATTCTCTACGTCAAAATGGACTTTACTTTACTCAAGCCATTTTATTTAAAAGTGATGCCTAATAAAATTTACCTTCATAGAGAACATATTTTCATTGAAAATATGGTCTATACGTTTTTTTAATCGAACCCCTCTAATAATCACCAACAAATAAAATTTCTTTCAATTTTTTTCTAATTATTTTAAATTTTCACATTTCTCTGGATCATTTTTATTAATTGTTCCACTTCTTTGCATGTTTTATCTTTATATTAAATTTTTTTTTAATAAATCAAGGCGGAGTCAAAAAAAAAAATTCCATATGCACCATATGCAGCCAAAATTATTTCTTTTATTATTTGCCGTTCCAGGCTGACGTTTCGGCCACTGATCTAGGCCATCTTTCGTTTCTGAAATTTTAATTTTCATTTCTTCTCGCCTCCAGCTCTGAACATGACCTAGGCCGAAACGCCAACCTGGAACGGCAAAATAAAAGAAATAATTTTGACTGCATATGTCTTGGAATGTTTTTTGACTCCGTCTTAATAATACTTCCAGCCATAAAAATATACCTCACAATTAATAAATCAAGGTGAAAATTGTTAAAATACGAGGGGCTGTATTATAAATTCGAAAAGTTCATTGACCTTTTTTTGAAAATGAAAATCTCTTTGGTTATACTGTATTTATTTAAAACGAATACTTTTGCCAATTAATAAAAAAAATAGATTAAGAAAAATATCCTCAATGACGGATAACCTACCCTTTGGTCGCTGCGACCGACAGCGTTTACCAGGGGCTGATTCAGAGGAAAATTTAGTTGGGGGCGATTATTTATTTAATTTTTGCACTATACATATTGAAAATGTTATTCCTAAAAAAAAATGTAGGAATTAATGAATCTGGCTGACAATGGATGGAGTGAATGATACAAAAATACAATAATTTTTCAAGTCAACGTTTCGGTCACAAGTCGTGACTCAGTTCTGGGCTTTAAAATAGTCAATAGGCGTTTGTGCATGAGTGTTTTTATGCTATTTAAACAAAAGATTTGTGTGTGAAATATATTTTTTGCTATCTGAGCTCCATTCATTAAATATTAATTTAAAGATTATTTCTTAAATGACATTAGCGATAAAAGTAAATATGAATGAGAGATATATTCACATTTTTTATTTCTATTTGACTGATATGATATTTTGAAAAAAAAAAAAACAGAATATGGGATGTTTTTAATTCTGTTTTCGAAATTTATCAAATTGAAGAATGTATTTATACTCGTAATATAATGTATAAACAGAAGTTTGGAGTATAATGAATTGAATGGAATTGAAATGAGAGCGATTGGTTGCCTGTTTGGTGGAGTTAACATTTCAAGTTAACAGTAGATTTTTTTATAATAATAAATACCAAACTAATTTTAATCAAATTCATTAATCTTATTCTCTCAAGATAATTGCTATAAATTGTTCCGATTATGTTGGCAGTTCACCTTTCCATTTGCAAATCAATTAATTGAGTATGAAATATGATCGGCTGAGATGAGAAACGCTCAGACAGTCTTTCATATTCAAAGCAGAGACAAATTTATGGTAGATAGGCGATAGAGAGAATAAGGAAATGCGTATTTTAGAATTTATAGCTTAACTGCTCTCTGCTCTTAAAGAAAAGCTTCAAACTTTTTATATTTAAATTTTATTCGATAAAATAATAATAAAAGAAAGGACTTTTTTTTAATAAAAATGAAATTGAACAAGTAGCTTGTATTTTTATTCATCCTATTAAATATTTAGTCTGATAGAATAAATTAAGTAAGGTAAGATCTTTGGCCTTACAACAGTAGAGGATTAAAGTGGATACCAATCTAAACAGCCTCAGGTCCCGAAAAAGGCCTTATAAAAATGAGTTCCCAGGATATAAGTATTATTTAAAAATTGTAAAAACAGGTCTTGTTCAACGGGTCATTTGGGCAAAATATACAACATACTTTGGGGAGGGGAATCTTTAATATGAATTAGGTTCGGCCCCCCTCCCGAAAAAAACATATATACGCCCCTAGTAGCAGTGGCGTAGTGAGCTTAACTCGCGCCCGGGGCACAATATCTTTTTAGCGCCCCCCCCCCCGCATTCGAAAAACCATAACATTATACAGGGGCGTATATAGAAATTTTTTGGGAGGGCCCGAACTCAAAAATTTTCTTGCCTGCGGAAAATTTTTTGCCCTGCTGTTAAAATCATTTTACCTTTTTTTTTAGGGAGGCTATGTTTTGCGGAATTTTTTGCGGAACCAAATTTTTCTGTCACGCGAAAAATTTTTTTAATTTTTTTCCCGGACATTAAAATTATTTTTTGTTTTACGAATTTGTTTGGCGCCCCTTTGTGAGTAGCGCCCGGGGCATGATGACCCCCCTTGCCCCCCTCTCGCTACGCCACTGCCCGGGGGCACACTTTGATATTTAATTACAGTAATACAAGATCGAAATATCGCTTGTGTTCAAATAAATATAACGACCATGTGATGATGAAGAATTGAAAGATTTTACATCTAACTAAATAATAACTATCATTTATTTGGCAATATTCTCTGACTGCTTAATTATTTTTATTTTTCTCGTTCAATTTTTTATAATTCTTCCAAATGTCCAAAAAAAAAAAAAAAATTAACTTAAAAGCTATTAAATTATAATTTTTAAAAAGAGAAAGAATATTTCTTAGAAACGAGGGGAGGGCGCCTGGCGACAATCAGTGCGGAGGGGTGGGGGAACCTGCAACTCGCCACCCTCCCCTCCTTTGGCCAATTTAAGAGCCCGAAATAAATAAGTATGGAAATGAATAAAATCTTGATAATTCAATTGTCTATAACTCGGAAACGGCGCATCCAATTCGCATCGGATCTTTTGTAATGAGTTTAGAATTTTCTAGAGAATATTCACATGGAATTAAAATTGAATAATTAAGAATATATTTTTTCTTTAATCTAACCATCCGTTCAACCAATCAAATGATAGTAAAAGGGATCATCGTTCTATATTCTCTGAAATTTTCCCTTTTATCTGTATATAAAATTTTCAAACAGTTTTTTTTTTTTTTTTTTTTTATTTCTCTTTATTAGCAATCTCCGCACTCCCAATTTTTATTAAATAAACGAATATTATATAAATCTTAAATAAATACCTTAGGGGTTGTCCACATGTGGACGTAATATGCATATTACGTAACGCGTTAGGGGAGGGAGAGGTCTGGCCAAAACGTTACTAATTGTGAACTGGGGGGCCCGGGGGTTTCTCTAAGTGGGACATTAATTCAAAGTTGAATTTATAAAATTTTTAAAAAAAAAGGTCGAATGATTTCCAAAACAGGGAAAAATGGAGTGATTTATTTGAGTCACGAGGGAAAATTTACTATAAAAAAAAAAGTAAAATGATATGAAATTTGGAATTTTGTATAAGAAATTTTATTCGGGGGGGGGGGGGGGGGGAGTTCTATGTTTTGACATAATATTTGTAGATGGTCTAACTGTGACAGGGGCGGAGGGGGGACTAGAAAGGCGTTATGTGATATGTGGCGAACCCTTAATACCTAAAATGGGATTTAAAATATTAATAGAAAAATAAAAATATTTTTGCAGTTTTTTTTTTTTTTATCGGGGGGTAATAAATTTAAGAAAAAAGCAAATTACACAGACAGACACACACACACAAAGAGTTTTTTAATATAAGTTAAAAAATCTGGTGTGACTGGTCGCACAGTACACAACTTTCTAGTCAAAATAAATTTGGAAAATCGATTTTTAATCATTTTCAGAACGTTTTGAGACTAAAATTTCATTGTTTTTGCTTGAATATTTTATATATTAAGTTATTCAATCAATGTCAAGGCCTAAATGTGTTTATTTAATTAAATAACAATAAATTAGGATAATTAGAAAATGAAAGATGGCAATTAAAATTTGAAGGAAAGCAATTAATAAACCCTCATTTTATGTGGTCGTAGTTAAATAAAAAAATGTCTATAGCTTTATAATTGATTGAAAAGACCAGTTTTGCATTTTTCCACAAATCCAACGAAAAATAAGAAAGATATAGCGATTTTTGAAAAGCGAATCTGCGCGTGAAGAAAAGCCTAGACGAGAGTGAAGCGAGGCTCCCTGGCTGCACTCTGGGCGCCGATCGAATTAGAAAAAACAAATTGATGCTCTCCCAGCATTTGAAATAATTGCCAAATTGATTGATTTCATCTTTTTATGCTTTTATAAAATTTTATTCGAAACTTTTTTTAACTATAAGAATAAAAGACTATATTTATCTATATAATAATAATATATATGTAATAATAATAAGTAAAGCCAAATACTGCTTAACCATGGATAGGTGACCCGCGGAGTGTTGAACTGTCTGCCACATGCCGGGAAATCTTTTCAAATATAAATTTAAAAACAATATATAGTCAGTGGCGTAGCGATCTTAACTCGCGCCCGGGGTACAATACCTTTTTAGCGCCCCCTCCCACATTCGAAAACCATATAATATTATATGTAAAATTTCCAAAATTATTACAGTATATTACACTAAATTTAAAATATATTTTCCAGAAATCAATTATAATATAAATAAAAATTATCCAGCAATTTTACTTTCTCTTACCTATTCTATATATGTAATATATATATAGAGAGAAAGTATTGGATATCAAAAATTCGATGTCGAGATTTTGATGGATATTCACGTTTTGAGGTCCCCTGAATCCAAAAAAGAGGTTTTCGCGACATGGTCTGTCTGTGGGTGGGTGTGTGTGTGTGTGTGTGTGGGTGTGTTCAATTTTAAGCATGAAGGAATTGAGTTATGAGGCTGAAATTTTATATTTAAGTTAAAAACCCCCCGGGACCGGAAAAATAAGCTTTTAATCAAAATCGGCCAAAGAGTACTAGTACTTTACTGATGTACTTTTTCAGTTTTTTTCGATTTTCTCAAAATTCGCTCTAACGATTTTCATTAAAATTTAAAAATCAATTATTTTTTAGATGCTCTTTCAAATGTATATTCTCGTTTTGCCCTCAAAATTGTTTGAAGCACACTTTACTCTTGTGCTTCATAGGAAAGATAGGAGAAATGGTTGCCATGGTTACAAAATATAAATATTTTCCCAAACTTATAAATTTTACATCTGAATTCAAATATTCCCTACTGCCGGGAACTAAATACATGTCGACACAAAAAATCTGGTGTGACAAGCACAGTACACAACTTTCGATTACCGAAGGTAAGAGAAAGTTGTGTGCTGTGCTCCAATCACAACAGATTTTTTTGTTTTGCGGACCATTTGGCGCCCCTTTGTGAGTAGCGCCCGGGGCATGATGGCCCCCCTTGCACCCCCCCTCGCTACGCCACTGCCTAGTAGCCAGATTTTATTTTTAAGAGGAGGGAATAATTTTTATTCTATACTTCATTTAGATTGTATTGTATTTGATAATTTTTTAATTTCTAATTGTTAAAAATGTTAATGTCTTATTGTTGAAAACGCGGCGTTTTCAACGCGTCAAAAACGCTCGTGTAGAATGGACCTTATTGTTAATAAGTCTAAAAAATATTTTTTTTAAGGAAATAATCAAAAGAAAATGAGTTTAGAAAAAATTTACTAACCATCAAAGGGCTAAAAGTTTCATTGAATTGAACAAACATATCGCCAACATAAATGGAACAAAAATGAGCACAAAATGAAGGCAAATACAAATGAATAATTTCATCTATTTATCTTTGGTCAACTACAATTGATTGTTTTAAAATAACATTAAAAAAAAAAATTTCAAATTCATTTTCTATAGAGTGAATTTTTGTATTATTTATTTTTTAACGCTTTCAAATAAAGTGGAAACTTTTGGAGTAGTGATAAAATAAGTTCATTTGGGGATCCAGGGTCAATCGGCCGTGAAGGAAATTTCGCCCCTGGCGACTCCGTCACCCGAAGTCACAACAACAACAGTCACACCTGCAGTACCCACTACAACAACAACTACTACTGTAACAGAGCGTGGCCCAGTAACAGGTCGAGTTCAACTGCAGGTCTTCTATAACGATGATAGGCGAGAACTCGTTGTTAGCCTAATGGCAGCTGATGAACTGGCTCTACATGAAGACATCGGCTTTGGAGAGCTACCCGAGGCCTACGTCAAGCTACGCCTCCTACCCAGCATGTAAGTATCTCGAATTCTTCGTAAATTACAAAATTTTACTGTATGCAGATTCTTAATCCTAGTTTAAACTATTAATAGTAAAAATTATCTCTTCGAGATCGGCATTGACACGCTAAAACTTGCCGTAGATCCTACATAAGTAATAAATAAAGACCGGACAAAAAAGCATAAAAATATGGAAAAAAAAAGTGTTTAAAAAAGCATAAAAAATCTTGAATAAAAAGTTGTTCAATAAGCATAAAATTGAAAAAAAGCATCTCTACTCATAGCAATGGCGGATTCAAAAGCGGGGGGGGGGGGGCTAAGGAGTTAATTAATTTAAATATTAAATTAAAAATTTTTTTTTTTTAACTTAATTAAATGGCCGTCGGAAAAACCATTTGGCCAATGGCAAAGTGTGTTTCAGAGATAGGAACCCATGAAAAAAAACAATTTTTTTAATCGGGGCATAAATCTGACTTCTTATTCTCCGAGATCCTTATGCACTGGTACAAATTGTAAACGTGACCAGTGACTCTGATCTCGGTTAATTTTAAAAATTAATACTTCAAAATTTTATAAACTTTTATTCAATTCTGGGACGAGGTTTTGTTTACCTTTATTTTAAACTGCTGCAGCTACACTCTTCAGCACAGGATTTAGGTGTTTATGGTTAATTTGAAAAATCTTTGAGTTTTTTTTAAATATTATTTAAAATAATGAGTAGGAGGGTCTTTTATATAGGCTAATAATATACAAATATAGAAGACCTTTTGGATGGCTTAAATAAGAATGCCTGGACCCTCACTCAATAGATAATTACTAAAATAATGAGTATCGTGAAAAGTCTTATTTATACGGCCTAAGTTGCCGAAAAGACTGTGGGTATGTGTGTGTGAGTGTGAGTGGGAAAAAAGTGTGAGTGTATAAAAAAAAAATTGATGAAAATAAATAGAATCCTTTATTTTAAGCCAAATATTTCGTCCTTTTATTACTGTAAAAAATGGTATTATATGACCGCGAGCCTCATGTAAGGGTTGGTCATCCCTGGTATAAATGGTTGTCTCTCTTACAGGGGCGATCGACCTTCTCTCAAGTCTGATGTCGCAGAGCCCACACAGAATCCAATCTGGAATGCTACACTGACTTTTCCAAATGTTCCAGGGGAAGATCTAATGGATAAAACTTTGGAGGTCACACTATGGGATTATCTTACAGATAGGGATCCTATCTTTCTCGGTAATTTCATATTTTAATAAATCTTACTTTATTCTCGAAAGATTTGGATAAGCGCAATTATTTCTATGTTCTTTTCAAGGTTTTTGCATGAGTAATTAATTTTTTTCTGTTATTGATATTTTCATTCTTAAAAAAAAAAAAAAATTAGGCCTTTTTTTAAAGTTACATAAAAAATAATTTCATCCCCTTTAGGCAATGAGAGAGAAATTAATTTTTTTTTTTAAAGATAAAACTTCTTTGATAAAAAATGATTTTTCATTCCGTTGCTTGAACGAAGATATCTCTAATTAGGTCAAACGTCTGTGATTGGACAAAGGCAAGGAGAGATTGAATATCGATAGAACAAATTAGATAAAGATATATTACATTTCAGGCGAATGCACAATTGAGATGCAAAAAGCGATTCTGACAGAGCACGAGGTATGGTATCGTCTTGAGGATCCCCGTTGTTTACGCCATGGGGGCAAATCGCCGCACGCCTCGCCACGGGGATCCCTGGCCACTGAACTTGCACAACGACTACTACGACGCCAGCAAGATTGGCAAACACAACGATCCTGGTCAGGTAATAAAAGAGGTGACCCCGCCTTGAATTTAATATAAATGTCATTAAAATTTCGTCATCTCAATCTCTTAGCACATTCTTTTATGATTTCAACAATAAATTAAAATTTTTCTTGTATAATTAATATCACTTTTAAGGCACGATCTCCCCGGGACCTGATTTGGTGGCGAACCCAACCTATTAATGTATTCCAATGCAGGTGCACACACTGCAGCCTTTACGGAGTTGGATGGAGCTATGTCACGTTACTGACACCGGTGGCCATCAAGGCGAGGGCGGATAGAGGAGAGGGGGGTAAAGGGGGTAATTCCCTCCCAAGATTTGAAAAAAATATGTTTTTGGGAAGTAAATTTTATTTTTAATATAAAATTTTAAAAATGAATACTTAAAAATTTGATTTGTTTATATATTCTGGTAAACAAGTACAGATTGCAGCTTTAAATTGCCGAGAATAAGAAAAAAATTGTGTGCTATGGGATCCCTCACTCCCTCCTCCGAGAAACTCCTCTGGATCGGCTCTTTTTTGTTGGATAGGAAACTGACTCCGCTCTCTGAAATGACCAACATGGCCGACTTTTTCAATCAGCTGTTTTTCAGTTTCTTAATAAAGACATTTTACTGATTATAAGAGGATACAGGGCAGCAGCCAGGTAGTTAGTCTCCACGAAATGAAACTCTCTATTGAGGAAACAGTTTCGGTTTTAATGAAATATAACCATCATCAGTCCATTTTGAGCTGAAAGCATTGTTGAGTTAGAAAAATCAAAATAACAAAAGATTATTTGAATATTTACAAACAATATATAACTGATACATACAGTGTGAGCTCAAATGACAAAGCATTGAGTCATATTGCGGAGTTGTTAGTAGATGTGTATTATACATAAATTATTTGTATAAAATACAAGGCAATGCAATCAGCTTATACGAAGCGCCAAGTTTGAGATACAAAATTGTTTTTGTTAATGAGAGATTTTATTTATTACATTTGATATTATAGTAAATATTTTGTACAATGACCTCTTATAGAGTCAGAGGTGATGATGGTATACCGAACTCATGTTTGTTTATTGAAAGGCGATAATCCAACCTAACCCAAGCAAATCCCTCCGAGCAAAAGTCAATGGCAATGAGTTGACACAAATTTGATATTCGAATTTTTTATATAAAAATATAAAGTTATTAAAATTGTTTACAATTTTATTTTAATCAAAATCTATCTGAAAGACAACATTGCCACCAACTATAATTATATTCACTAAAATAAATAAAGGATTTTCGAGATGGTGATGGAGAACTGACAACTCCGCAATATGACTCAATGCTTTGTCATTTGAGCTCACACTGTATGTATCAGTTATATATTGTTTGTAAATATTCAAATAATCTTTTGTTATTTTGATTTTTCTAACTCAACAATGCTTTCAGCTCAAAATGGACTGATGATGGTTATATTTCATTAAAACCGAAACTGTTTCCTCAATAGAGAGTTTCATTTCGTGGAGACTAACTACCTGGCTGCTTGCTCCTGTATCCTCTTATTGTCAAATATAACAGCCACTTCATCTCTTCAATTTTACTGATTATTTTATTAAAAATTGCTGGAAATACAGTATATATAAAGTCATGTAGATTTCAATTTTTTTAAATTAATAAAATATAATTTTTTAAGATTGTTCGGACATTAAAGCAATTTATCAGATTAAAAGCTAATTTTTTAATATGTTATTAATCACTATCAAATACGTATAAAATAAAATTTTGAAGCAGATCTGACCCAGGGTTATCGTGTAATTAATTTTTAAAAAATTGAAATTTAACATGTAGTCTATGGGGAATAACGACGAAATACACACATATCGAATTATATAGTCCATATATGGATCATTTACAAAAACAAAAAAACTTACATTTTATTAATTCACTTCCGAGGAATACGTTAAAAATAAAATCAAAAGTTTCTGCCGTCCGCTTTTAAAGATATTTTAACAAGAAAGTCAAAAAAATTCTCCAAAATGACATCGCCAATATTTAAAAATAAGGAAGATTTGAGAGTGAGACCAGTCCGGCAACGTCGCATAACATAAATGTCTTTTCTCGATGTCAGTTACATTTTTTTTTTCAATTTTACGATATTTTTTCTCGCAAATCGTCCATTGTGTTTAAACTGATTTGCATTAAACATTGTAATATATTAAATAAAATAAAATTTAAGGCGTTTAAGATTTAAAATAGATAGTTGATGAATGCAATGTTGCCAGTTCTATACAGTGGCGCAACCAGGATTTGCTCCTGGGGGGGGTTTTGACTAGACGCGCAGCCCCTCTTTGCAGAGGCGTACCGAGGCAGTTGGGGGCCTGGGGCGGAACTAGAAGAGGGGGCCTTATATTGAATTTTTTTTTTTTGGGGGGGGTCATCTTTTTAATATCCCTCTCCTCCATACACAAAAACATTTTTAAAATACCGTATATCCCTGAACCCCAAGGGGGTATTTTCATTAAATTTTCTTTTTTTTATCTAAATTTTCCCATTTTTACTTGAGCCCCAAGGGCCCCGGGGCCTCTCAAAGAGAAATTTTCAATAAATTTTGTTTTTACTTGAGCCCTGAGGGCCCCGGGGCCTCTCAAAGAGAAATTTTCAATAAATTTTGTTTTTACTTGAGCCCTGAAGGCCCCGGGGCCTCCCAAGAGAAATTTTCAATAAATTTTGTTTTTACTTGAGCCCTGAGGGCCCCGGGGCCTTTCAAAGAGAATTTTCATTAAATTTTGTTTTTACTTGAGCCCTGAGGGCCCCGGGGCCTCTCAAAGAGAAATTTTCATTAAATTTTGTTTTTACTTGAGCCCTGAGGGCCCCGGGGCCTCTCAAAGAGAAATTTTCAATAAATTTTGTTTTTTTTATCTAAATTTTCCCATTTTACTTGAGCCCCAAGGGCCCCGGGGCCTCTCAAAGAGAAATTTTCATTAAATTTTGTTTTTACTTGAGCCCTGAGGGCCCCGGGGCCTCTCAAAGGAAATTTTCAATAAATTTTGTTTTTTTTCTAAATTTTCCCTTTTACTTGAGCCCTAAGGGCCCCGGGGCCTCTCAAAGAGAAATTTTCATTAAATTTTGTTTTTACTTGGGCCCTGAGGGCCCCGGGGCCTCTCAAAGAGAAATTTTCATTAAATTTTGTTTTTACTTGAGCCCTGAGGGCCCCGGGGCCTCTCAAAGAGAAATTTTCAATAAATTTTGTTTTTTTTTTATCTAAATTTTCCCATTTTACTTGAGCCCCAAGGGCCCCGGGGCCTCTCAAAGAGAAATTTTCATTAAATTTTGTTTTTACTTGGGCCCTGAGGGCCCCGGGGCCTCTCAAAGAGAAATTTTCATTAAATTTTGTTTTTACTTGAGCCCTGAGGGCCCCGGGGCCTCTCAAAGAGAATTTTCAATAAATTTTGTTTTTACTTGAGCCCTGAGGGCCCCGGGGCCTCTCAAAGAGAAATTTTCAATAAATTTTGTTTTTTTTTATCTAAATTTTCCCATTTTTACTTGAGCCCCAGGGCCCCGGGGCCTCTCAAAGAGAAATTTTCATTAAATTTTGTTTTTACTTGAGCCCTGAGGGCCCCGGGGCCTCTCAAAGAGAAATTTTCATGAATTTTGTTTTTTTTTTCTAATTTTTGTTTTTACTTGAGCCCCAGGGCCCCGGGGCCTCTCAAAGGGAAATTTTCATTAAATTTTTTTTTTATAAATATATGGGGGCCTATGCCGGCTCGGGGCGTGGGGCGGACCGGCCCCCTCGCCCGAGGGGGGCCTCGGTACGCCACTGCCTCTTTGGCTGCCGGAGCGCCTAGATGGGGGTCTTCGGCCCCTGCCACCCCCCCCCAATGGCTCGGGTCTGCCGACATCGGACCTTCTCGGTCCAGGGAGATGTGTAACTTTAATATAAAATTTCATCCTCATAGCTCAATTCCTTCATGCTTTAAATTGAACCCAGCCAGACACACACACACACACAGACAGACAGAACATGTTACGAAAACCAATTTTTGAATTCAGGGGACCTCAAACCGTGAAGAACCATAAAAATTTCGACATCGAATTTTGACATTAATCCAATACTTTATATATATATATATATTATCATAATTGTAGAGCTAAGAGAAAGTAAAGATAAATTTCGGGTGGGGGAGATGTAGATTCCGAAACCCCTTCTCCCCCTCTCCTACCAGGGCCGGATCTAGGGGGGCGTGGGTGCACGTGCCCCGGGCGGCAGATATCAGGGGGCGGCAAATTTTGCGTCTCTAAAAAAAGGTAAAATATTTTTTCGGACGGGAAAATTTGGTTCCGCAAAAAAAAAAAAAAATTTTCGCAGAAAAATTTTAAGGAGGGGCGGCAAATTAAATTTTGCCCCCCTAAAAAATCTCCTAGTTCCGGCCCTGTCTCCTACTCCCCAAAAATCAGTCCCTGACGGGACTGGTCGACCACTCTCGACGTGTTCATCTCAAATCACCATTCTCTCAAATCACCATTGACAAATTCAAATTTCAATAAATGAATGCAGAGTCTTATATTAGTCTTTTGTTTTTTATGATTTAGGAGAAATAACAAAAGAATTAGTTTTTTTTTATTTCTTATATATAATATATATATTTTATATTAATACTTTACGAAAAATAAGCAATTTTCATTTTTGTTAAAATTTTTTTAAAATAAAATAAACATATTTTTAAGAAATTATTTTTTTTATAATAAAAAGGATACAATTTTTTTTCTTTTCTAATAATTTGTAATAATATATAGAAATTTGAATTTTTTTTCTCTTCTGGGGGGGGGTTAAAACCCTAAAAACCCCCCCTGGTTGCGCCACTGGTTCTATATTACGTGAAATACTGCTCAAGTCAAAAGTCATTCATTTATTATTTTTGGTAATTAAATTATTAACTTAATACAATTATAAACTATGATAGGTCACGACTAAATTATAATAAGGAATTTTGGCATTCAAATTTTTAATTTTATTTAAAAAAAAATTTAGATTCTATTATGACTTACGATGTACTATCCGAACAACCTTAAATATTGAATTAAGAAATATTTTTTACTTAAAATTTGCAAAAAATATTTCTTAATATAAATTGAATAAGGTTTATTATGTTGATTTAGAAATAAATTGCGGGAAAAGAAACCATTAAAGTACCATTCAAATGGAAAATATTATTTACAGCGACGACCTACTTAGGGGCTCCGGAACAAATTTGAATCAGGGGGGGGCAAAAATTTTTTTTTAGAAAATTAAAAAAATTTAATATGTTCAAATAGTATAAAACAAAAACAAATCTACTATAAAGCTTTAAAAATTTTAAATAAAATCACAATTTTAAAAAATTTGCTAGTGATTTTATCAAAAATTTTTTAGCCTATATTTATACTATTTGAAGGAAATAAATATTTTTAATTTTCTTCTTTTAATTCAATTTAAAATGTTTTTAGAAATCAGAAATACAATAAGGTTTATATAAAATATTTTGGAAAAAATTCATTTCTTACTCTTTTAATTGTTTTTAATTTATTTTTCAAAAGTAAAAATGTATCATTTTTAAAAATAAATGAAATATAAGAAGACATATTGCCCCCCTCTGCCCTCTCCTATAGGATGCCGGGGGGGGGGGGCAATGTACCTACTCCTATGCCAAATAACAGAGATCGAAGATTACGTCACTCAAATCAATTCCAGTGTGTGACCCCCTTAATTCGGACTCTGTTAGAACCCTCGTCAGTAAACGCAAGTGAGATTCCGGTGTGATCGCACCTTTAATGTACGATTTTATTTTTTAATCAAAATTTCGCATTAAATATATTTATTCTTTCATATTAATTGAATGACTTTAAATTGATATCGATTTCTTTAATAAAATTGCCAATTATTTTTCTCTTATAATATAAAAACATTTTATTTCTTTTTTTTACTCATCCAAAAAAAAGCAGAAATTAAAATTGAATAAATATACAGTAGATCAAATAAGCTAGGTAAAATTCCTCTTATGAAACGAATTCGACTGAACTTTGTATTACAAATATTAACTAACGTGTATTACGTTCATAGAATAAAAATGAGTCTAGAGAGGGTGAATTAGAAAATTTAGAATATAAAAAATATATAAAGGTCAAGTTATGATGTGAATTTAGTTAAAAAAAAAAAAAACTGAATAATTTTTATTCAAAGAGAATATTCATCTTTGTTTTTTTTTTTTTTTTTTTTTTTTTTTTTTTGTTAATTTAACTTATTAAATTTCTAAAGTCTTAAATGGCCTTAGTTGCCGAAAAGACTGTGTGAATGTGTGTGTGAGTGTGAGTGTGAATGAGAAAAGTGTGAATGTTTTTTAATTAAAAAAAAAAAACTTATTAAATTAAATTCGTAATGAAATGAATTTTATTTCCAGATATGAATATTTGGTTTAAAAAAATTTCCTCTTGTTCCGGGGGTCAATAGATAGTTAGTCAGCTGTGAATTTTGAAAAGTAGACGTCAAAAATGATCAAGCGATTAATGTATTTTTTCAAAAGCCTAATCAAATTAGAGCTGATCACACATGTAAATTAACAACTGAGCAAAAGTTCCCTTTAAAAGAACTTTGGATTAATTTAAAAATTAGTGAATTGGTCATTTGTGTTGTCTAACTTCCAGCACCTCATTGCCATTATACATAACAAATATCTAATTAATATTATTGTTTAATTAATAATAAATATAATATTTTACAGGGAACTGCTTTTGTTATATCGCAAGAATTGAAATTTGCGCAGATGATAGGGACAGCATTGACGGCGAAAGTTTGGGAGGAGGATCTCCAGATGCGAGCAGTCTTCTACACCCGGATCACGCATGGCGATGTGATTCCCGTCGAGGGAGCAGCCAGAGTGAAATCGTCGATGTCGAACCCTATAATCTGGGCAAGGACTTCAGTAGATCCCTTCCCGGCTCAAGAAGAAGCTCCTTTCAACAACCGCAGCAGCAGCAACAGCAACAACAACAACCTGGTCTTAATTTTCCAATATTATTTATTTATGGTTATGAAAAGGAGGATGGTATACACGGGGAAATTTGGGTGTTTTATAATTTAAAAAAAAAAAAATACAAACCATGATATTAGAATTCCTTCATTTTTTGAGGGCATATTTTTAGGCCCTTTCACTTCTACAGGGATCACCTGATCATCTTCACAAAATTGGTCTTTTTTATGACTTGTTTCTTAGAGTCCCTTTATTACCAAGACTTTCAATAAGCAATGATCTTTACTTGAACTACCATCCTCTTTCTTCAAAATATTTTCCAATTTTAAATAATTTCTCTTACAAGAGTTGAACGGGAGTCTTTCATTTCCGATTTTTATTCAAACCTCTTCTGAATAACTTGGAGGTTTATGAGCAGTAAAGTACAGCCCAGGCATATGTGAAGAAAATTAAAATGAATAATCTCTCGAACAACTTGTAAGGTCAAATAACCTCTTCCCAGGCCTGCAGACAAGCCTCTCTGTCTGAAAAAATCACACACCAGTTTGGCGGATAAATACCCGGGGCCCGTGACTTTCAGCTTCATCCTTAAATTTATATTGAAAAAAATTAGAGGGGCTCGCTGATGTAGCTAGGGTGTCGGCTTCTACAAAAAAGATCCCTGTTCAAACCCAAAGGGTACATTAGAATTTCAAATTTATAAGTATATGCATTTTATTTGTTACCATGGCAACCATTTCTCCTATTTTTCCTATGAAGTACAAGAGTAAAGTGGTCTTCAGAAGATTTCAATGACAAAATAATGAATATACATTTTAAAGAGCATCTAAAAAATAATTGATTTTTCAATTTTAATCAAAATCGTTAGAGCGAATTTTGAGAAAATCGAAAAGAACTGAAAAAGTGCATCAGTAAAGTACTAGTACTCTTTGGTCGATTTTGTTCAAAAGCTTCGTGTCACGTGGGAGTGGGGTGCATAATTTAAATATAAAATTTCACCTTCCCTAGCTTAATTCCTTCATGCATTAAATTGAACCCAGATACACACACACAGACCATGGGCGTAGCCGGGGGAGGCAGGGGGCCGTTGCCCCCCCCTGGCCTAAAAATTAAAAAAAAAAAACAAGCAAATATATATTTTTCCCATTGGGATTTTTTTTTTTTAACACCCCAATCCACTACATTAATTTAATTTTTTTTTTTATTTAAATAAATAATTAATAATCTATGTATATATTAATTGCAAACCCCCCTCTCGCCCTAACGAGGGGTTGCCCCCCCCTAACAAGAAGTCTGGCTACGCCCATGACACAGAACAGTTAAACCATGTCGCGAAAACCACTTTTTTTGATTCAGTGGACCTCAAAACGTGTATATCCTTTAAAATCTCAACATCGAATTTTTGACATGAATTCAATACTCTCTCTCTCTCTCTCTCTCTCTCTCTCTATATATATATATATATATATATATATATATATATATATATATATTATATTACATAAATACATAGGTAAGAGGAAGTAAAAAATAAAAATTATCGCTATTTCTTCCTTTTCAATCTTTAAATAATTTTTGTATTTATTGATTAAAGATTTGTAATTCTATCTATAAATATTTTATTTAGTCATTATTCTGTATGTACTGTATTTGAGTTGAATTCTGATTAGGAGAGAGCTGTGCGTCTAGTCACACCATAGAAAGAACTAGAGCAATACAGATGAGTCAGCAAAAAACAAATGTGAATATGTTTTACAAGGGATCACAAAGAACTAGTCATTTCAAATGAACGAGAATCATTCACTTCTCTTATTCAATGTATTAATTCCTTTTCGTTTGAAATATTCATCGAGTAGAAAGAGACGAAGAATATGAGTGCAAGTGAGATGAAGATAGCCACTGGAAAGATCTGTTTTCTGCTCGACGACCAGCGGACATCAAGTCAAACAATCGAGAGTGGCGACATTTCTCAGAATCAATTAAAAAGATAGAAATAAAAAAGTAATAAAATTATTCCAGGAAAAAAAAATAATAAAAAAATATATTTTAAAATAATGCTTTTATAATATTCTTTTTTAAATAAATTATTATTAATTAATAAATCTTATTTAAAAAAAAAAAGATTTTTTTTAATTATTCAGGTTGGATTCGTTTTTCATGAGATGGGTTACCAAAGTTTTTTTTTTTTTTTTTTTTGTTTTTTTTATTTATGCTTAACCAGAGTAATCTCGTCAAAGTTGAAATTGATATATCTTGAAAACCACTAAGCCGATTTGAATGCGGTTTTTTGCAAACGATAAAGAATCTTCTAGAGAAGTCCGTGCATGGGTTCGCTTCCCGTCTGAAGCAAAAAAAATTTATTTCATTTGAATTGGTTAGGCTGCCTACAATTTGAATCAAGATGTAAAATTTATAAGTATGAGAAAATATTTATATTTTGTTACCATGCAGGGGCGTATATAGAAATTTTTTTCGGGGGGGCCCGAACTCAAAAATTTTTTTGAGAAAAATTTTTTTTTAAGAAACTAAATTTTTTTTCCACACGAAATTTTTTGCGGAACATTTTTTCTTTTGCGGAATCAGTTTTCCACCCTGCAGAAAAATTTGTTGCGCTGATGTCTGTATATCCCTATATATGTACATGTGTTTGGGAAATTTCGGGGGGGGGGGGGCCGGGCCCCCTCGCCCCCCCCCTTATATACGCCCCTGTTACCATGGCAACCATTTCTCCTATCTTTTCTATGAAGTAGGCCTACAAGAGTAAAGTGGTCTTCAGAAGATTTCAATGGCAAAATGAGAATATAAATTTAAAAGAGCATCTATAAAATAATTGATTTATGAATTTAAAAAAAAAGCGGAGTGAATTTTGAGAAAATCGAAAAAAACTGAAAAACTACATCATTAAAGTACTAGTACTTGTTGGCCAATTTTAATTAAAAGCTTATTTTCACTCTCCAGGGGGGCGTCTAACTTAAATACAAAATTTCAACCTCCTACCTCAATTAATTGAACACACACCCACCCACCCAGACAGACCATGTCGCGAAAACCACTTTTTTGGATTCAGGGGACCTCAAAACGTATAAGTCGAGATTTTTGACATGAATCCAATACTTTCTCTCTATATATATTAACATATATAGAGCTAAGAGAATGTAAATAAAAAAAAAAAATAGGGGGCCGTGAGATATTTATTTGGGTTCCAACGGGGCCGCGACTCAAAAAGTTTAACAAGCACTGAACTAAAGGTCTAAAGAGATGGATTTTATTATTTAATATATTTATGAGAAATAAGCATCTCTTTGATTGAAGACAAAATATTTTGATATTTTATTTTTTCTCTAAGGATTGAATTCTTTATAGATAAATATAGTCTTTTATTCTTATAGTTAAATAAAGTTTCGAATAAAATTTTATAAAAACATAAAAAGATGAAATCAATCAATTTGGCAATTATTTCAAATGATGGGAGAGCATCAATTTGTTTTTTCTAATTCGATCGGCGCCCAGAGTGCAGCCAGGGAGCCTCGCTTCACTCTTGTCTAGGCTTTTCTTCACGCGCAGATTCGCTTTTCAAAAAGTCGCTATATCTTTCTTATTTTTCGTTGGATTTGTGGAAAAATGCAAAACTGGTCTTTTCAATCAATTATAAAGCTATAGACATTTTTTTATTTAACTACGACCACATAAAATGGGGGTTTATTAATTGCCTTTTACATCTTCAAATTTTAACTGCCTCTTTCATTTTCTAATTATCCTAATTTATTGTTTTTTAATTAAATAAACACATTTAGGCCTTGATTTTGATTGAATAACTTAGTATATAAAATATTCAAACAAAAACAATCAAATTTTAGTCTCAAAACGTTCTGAAAATGATTAAAATCGATTTTCCAAATTTATTTTGACATATTAATTTTTACTTTCTCTTAAAATTCAAAAATTCTTGTACTTCATAGGAAAGATAAAAAATACTCACACTTTTTTCTCATTCACAAACACAGTTTTTTCGGCAACTTAGGCCATATAAGACATACGATAACTGTTATTATGAAAATATATATACATATATTGGGGTCCAGGCATTCTTCGCCAATATATTAGAATTCAAGATGTATAAAATATATAAACATGAGAAAATATTTATATTTTGTTACCATGGCAACCATTTCTCCTATTCTTACTATGAAGTACAAGAGCTTCAGAAGATTTCAATGGCAAAATGAGAATATACATTTTAAAGAGCAGCTAATAAATAATTGATTTTTGAATTTTAATCAAAATCGTTGGAGCGAATTTTGAGAAAATCGAAAAAAACTGAAAAAAATACATCAATAAAGTACTAGTACTTTTAAATCGATTTTAATTAAGAGCTTATTTACACGCCCTAGGGGGATGATTAACTTAAATATAAAATTTCAACCTCTTAGCTCAATTCCTTCATGCTTTAAATTGAACACAAACAGACAGACACACGGACAGACCATGTTGCGAAAAACTTTTATGGATTCAGGGGACCTCAAAACGTGTATATCCATCAAAATCTCGATATCGAATTTTTGACATGGAACCCATACTTTGTCTCCAGAACACAACTTTCGATTACCGAAGGTATGTAGAATATTATATTAAACGAAATCAAGCTCTTAAGTCCATGACCTGTGACTCCTAGGTAGAGTTTGGCTTTTGGTACCAAAGGTACCCTACCCAGGCGAAAAATTTTATTTCAATTAAACTGAATACCAATCAATTTAAATAAAAAGGAATGGGGTCTAAATGACCTCAGATGCCCCAAAAGAACTTGAACAAAATTTAAAAAAATTCAGCTCTTGGCCAGAGACTCCCGGTCTTCTCTTGTTAGGTTCATATTTTTTTTTTAAATATATCGTTTGTAATGTATTGTATTTATTTTTTAAATATATCGTAATTGATGATTGCTTTGTTTAGAAAAAGAACAACCAATTCCCACATACCATAGAGAACGTCGCCGTAGTTCGTGTTCTCATCGACTACGTGATCCCGAAGAGATTTTACGAAGTCTAAAAGCAGTCAAAGGCGAATTAGGGCGAACATTAAGTTTTGTTGGCGACAAACGTGTACAAAGAAGTAAGTGTCACTTTCTATTTCAAATTATAAATCAATTTCATTAATTCTTCATAAAATTAAGATATTTTTCTTTTATTTCTTCTCTTTTTTAAAAATTTCAAAATATTCGTAATTTCTTCCTTTAATTTATTTATTATATTTATATAATATATAATAATAACACACACAAATAACAAAACATACACATTCTATTTTATTATTATTCATGAGATTTCACTAACAAATCGCATCTCATGGATGATATTTATTTTTATTTATTATAAATGAGAAATAATTTTAAAATTTTATTATTACCGGCACAGAAGAAAGACACCTAACTCTCCTCAAAGACATAAATAAGGTAAAAGAAATTGTGTGGCGCTCACTCATTTCCATGTGCTTCACAGTTGTTTTATTCGTTGCTCGTGTTGTTTATTTTATTTATTTATTTTTTTTTAACAAGGAAATAATTTTTCACCTGTGTGTGTATTTTTTTTTTCTTATCTACTAGTTCTTGGTTTTGGCATGATTGGCGTGGATATGACTCTTTTTTTCTCTCTCTCTTTCTCCTTCGTGTGTAATGCAATCCTATCAGGTGTTTCAAGGTGTTTTGCAAGCGACTGGGTAGATGTGGTGTTTTTGGTGTTGCACCTGCAGGAGCGAGCGTCGATCCCGCATCCCTCGGCAGCCGTTGGCGACAAACAACCGCAAAAGTGCTCAGTCAAACCAGTAAGAACCCATTCTTATCAATCATCTGTCTGTAGCACACACAGAGAAAAAAATGTAGAAAATACATTAAGACGAATAATTAATACAGTAAGTAGATAATATGTCTCTCTAACTCTACTCTACATAATACAGTGACAGATCGAAATCATCTTTTAGACGATTTTATTATTATTATCATCAAAAATAAACTTTTTTTTCTTCTCCGATTCTGATTGACAATCAGGAAATAACTAGCATATGATTTATACTTATAGTTGGAAAAATCTTTGCCATTGTATGACTTCTAAGAAAGCTAGTAAATAAATACGGGTAAGACATTCAAAAACAATTTGTATTTCTCTTCTTATCGTCAATGTCCCGGGAAACTAATCCTGTCTTTCATCAGGATTTTGTCTCCACATTTTTTAACTGTTAAAACAGTCCTTTTGTAACATAAGTATTAATATAGAAGTATTCTAATTTGTTTTTGCTAAAATGTATCCTACATCCTTGAAACCAATTATTCGTCCGAATAATATCAAATTTTATATTAGGCTCTATTTTTTAAAGAAAAAAATTTGGAAACCGATCCTCGATAGTATTAAAATTTTCTCAATGGATTGCTCCATCTGAAAAGATTAAAATATTTTGGGTAAAGTTGTTTTTTGCAACACTTTTATATTGCATACTTTAATACTCTTTGCTGCATATTATATGACATATTTAGGAATTTTTTACTGCATATAAATTCGGCCTTATATGTATTTATAATACATAGGCACGAGGAGGCTCGTGGCTAATCGGATTACGAATCTAGAGGTACTATTAAACTCGGGTTCAAATCCCACTTGCCATGAAAATTTTCAAACAGTGCCAATGTCTCCTCCGTCTCTCTGTAATTGGAGTTAATCTCTGTTGAGAGATTAGTAAATAAAAAAAAAAAAAAATATTCCCATATAAATTGTCAAATTTTTTTTGAATTGGTGAAAAACTGGGCTGTAAAAAGAAATCCGGTTTTTTTCTCTTTATCCGGCTCCTATACAGGTCGACATATTTGCAAATAAATTGAAGTGGTGAGAGAAAAAGGAAGCCGGTTTTTTTTTACTCTTACCTATATTCTCTTTATCGTCCCAATCTTATTTACATTTATACAAATATTCAGGGCCGGAACTAGGAGATTTTATAGGGGGGGGGGGCAAAATTTAATTTGCCGCCCCCTCCTTAAAATTTTCCTTGATCTCAAAAATTTTTCTACGAATTTTTTTTTTTTTTTTTTCGCGGAACCAAATACCAAATGTTCCCGTCCGAAAAAATATTTTACCTTTTTTTTTAGAGACGCAAAAATTTTTGCCGCCCGCGGAACCAAAATTTTTTCGTGTGCCCCCGCGGAACCGAAATTTTTTCCCGTCGGAAAAAATATTTTGCCTTTTTTTTAGAGACGCAAAAATTTTTGCCGCCCGCGGAACATTTCCTCTTGCGCGGAACCAAAATTTTTTCCCTTTCGGAAAAATTTTTCCTTTTTTTTTGGAGACGCTAAATTTTTGCCACCTGCGTAACCAAAAATTTTTATCTTTCTTGGATTGCCGCCCCCCTGATATCTGCCGCCCGGGGCACGTGCACCCACTGCCCCCCCCCCCAGATCCGGCCCTACAAATATTATAGCTATATACCACCTTAACCTAAAATTTGACAATTTGTGATAACTTAAGGCTTGGGAAAAAATATTTATACTGTATATTTCGTAAATGCCTGGACCCCCAATTGATATATTAAACGAACTGAGTATCGTTAAAAGTCTTAAATGGCCTCAGTTGCCGAAAAGACTGTGTGAATGTGTGTGTGTGAATGAGAAAAAAGTGTGAATGTTTAAAAAAAAAATAAATAAATGTGTCGATCAAGTTCTTTCTGTTGAAAGAAGTAATGAGCGTCTCGAAACTTTATCGAGAAATAAAAATTATATTTTGACTGAAATACCATCCTATTTAAGCGTACAGTGGTAGAGCTTTTGCTTCTTGGGACCAGAGATTCGTATCCCGTCTTATTTATTATTTCAATAGAATTGGCAACCAACCATTGAAATAATTAGGGGCGGAGTCTAAATGGCTAAAAAGACCTTAAAAAAAAAAAAAAAAAACTCTCATGTAGGAATCTAAAATTTTTGATTTATTGATTTAGAAATCTTTTTCCTAGATTGAGATCAAAATATAATTGAAACGAAGTTGGATAACTGAAGATATCAATATTAAAAGTTTATTTTCTTAAGATGCTTTCGATCTTCCATTGATTTCCTCACAATCGCATGTTTGCACTTATATTAAAACTACTCCATCATCATCACCACAACAACAACATCAACAACAACAACATGGTGAGTGGACTAGGCCTAATCAAATGACAAAACACACAAAAAAAAACACAAATATAGGCAAATTAAAAGAAACTCCTTAATCCTACTATCTTACTTTTTCTCTTTCTCTTTCTCTCTCTATTTCTCTCTTATCTCAACTATCTCTCTCTCTCACTGTCTCTCTCACTCTCTTTCGGAACTTCTTGGCTAATTTTTCTCTCTGTCTCTTTTCATCTTTCCTCCCACAAAACAACATCAACATCAACATCAACAGAAGACAAAATGTAAATACATAAAAAAGAGTTATCCTGGGTAGGTAAGCCTCTCTCCTTCTAGCTGTCTGTCTTCAATAAATCTTCTCTAAATGTCTCTTTGTTGTACTCATGAAAATTCATCACATTGCCTTTGCCAGTGGTTCTCAGTCTTCTTCTTCCTGAATCCTTTCTATTATACTATTTTTTATTGATTTCTATAGTAATGTACTTATTTAAACCAGTAGTTTAGATTGGCAAATGGACGCGATACTCTCCTCGGAATTGAGCAGCCAGGAAGAAAATTTTCAACCTTTTTAAAATAGCTGATGTTACAAACATGATCACAGGCATCTTTAAGAAGAAATTGTCAAAAATTACAGAGGGGTACTATTTTTACAATTTGTTTTGTCCTTAGGATGAATGTGATGAACACTCGAAACATCGACTACAAAATAAAAGGTTTTTTTTTTTTATCCTAGCTGCTTAACTCTCGCTCGTTGTCCAATTTAGTATCTACAGACAACCAATACTCAAGATATTTTGAAGTAGTTTTAGATAATTTCTGTGATTTCTCGATAAAATTTACCAGACTACGGATTATTTCTCCTCTCTTTTTTAGAGAATATTCCTGATAGAGGTGAAATTCCCTTTCTTCATGCCATATTTTAATTTGTGAATAAATATTTATTTTGTGATCACAGATCAATAGAAATTAGCAACAGTTTTGGGATCAATCAAGAAAAAATTTCATTTTTGGCTTTCTTCCTGCTTTATTTTCTAATCAAAAAAATAACAACTGGGAAATCAAAGACAATTACGAAATTTTAAGGGCCTTAAAATAAGAAATTAACAAAATTCGCCTAATCTTCTAAGAGATAAACAAATAAAGAAAATTGAAAATTTAAAAAAAATCTCTTTAAATACGCCTGTTAATAGACAACCCGAATAACCACAGTAGAAGCTTACTTAGAATGTGGCGGAATTAAAGAATATTACAAGAAGTTACATAAAGACAAGGCCGGAACTAGGAGATTTTTTAAGGGAGGGAGCGAAATTGAATTTGTCGCCCCCTCCTTAAAATTTTCTATACAATATTCACCCTTTCTCTTACCTATGTATATATGTAATATATATATAGAGAGAAACTATTGGATTCATGTCAAAAATTCGATGTCGAGATTTTGATGGATCTTCACGTTTTGAGGTCCCCTGAATCCAAAAAAGTGGTTTTCGCGACATGGTCTGTCTCTGTGTGTGTGTGTCTGTCTGTGTGTCTGTGAACAAAATATCTCAAGAACGAAAAGAGCTAGGAAGTTGAAATTTTATATTTAAGTTAGGCACCCCCATGGGACGTGACACGAAGCTTTTGAACAAAATCGACCAAAAAGTACTAGCACTTTACTGATTCACTTTTTCAGTTTTTTTCGATTTTCTCAAAATTTGCTCCAACGATTTTTTTTAAATTCAAAAATCAATTATTTTTTAGATTCTCTATAAAATGTATATTCTCATTTTGTGATTGAAATCTTCTGAAGACCACTTTACTCTTGTACTCCATAGAAAAGATAGGAGAAATGGTTGCCATGGTATCAAAATATAAATATTTTCCCATACTTATAAATTTTACATCTTGAATTCAATTGTACCCTACTGTCGGAAACTAAATACATGTCGACACAAAAAATCTGGTGTGACAAGCACAGAACACAACTTTCGATTACCGAAGGTAAGAGAAAGTTGTGTGCTGTGCAGTAAATCTTTCTTTAATTGCCGCCCACCGATTTCTGCCGGGGACATGCCCCCCCCCCCCCTAGATCTGGCCCTACATAAAGAGCAGCGTTTTTCAAAGTGGGAGGCGCGGACTTGTCCAAAGGTCTTATTTGCTTTGTGAGATTTCTTAAGTCATCATTGAACTTTTGTGAGGAAATATTTTTCGAGAAATCACATTATTATAACTTACAAATTTTTTTTGTAGTTAAAAGAATTAGCTAGTTTCAGAAATGGATGAAATGAGAATCACTGTAATTTTTTTTTTTTTTTTATTACTTTATAGGCATTTGATGTATTCATCGATCTTTTACATTACATCAGTGTGTGCCTTAAATCATCATCATCATCATCAATAGTGTTTTAGTTTTAGATTTTAACGAAATTTAAAAATATTTATTTTATATACTCCGAGATTCTTAATATAAAAGTAAAAGTGAAATTTAATAAAATAAGCAAAGGAAGAATTTGAAAATAATACTAATATTTACGATAATTTAATATTTAATCTTTGTTTTTTAGAACATCAATGTTTAATAATTAATTAATATAATCATATTTAAAATTTTTAAATAAAAATAAAGAAATAAAACAGAAATATTTATAGGCGCTTTTTACAGTCAGAGGAGGCCGCGAGCCTCATTCTTCTTGTGATAACGATCCATAACTCTATTAGAGGGAGGAAACTTTTTTCTAACAGCAATTTAGATTAGATTTTTTATTGGACCAAGTTTTATTATATTAGGGGCTGTAAAGAATATTTTAAACGCATCCCCTTTCTAAAGCGTAACATGAAAATAATGAGAAAATTAGAATAATTAAGATAAGGATGAAGATCATATGATTGTAGGATTACTTCTCGGAGCATTTGCTAATAGTGATCCTTTGATTATAATATAAAGCACTAGCCACTCACTTCCGTTATGTGCCTGTTTACCACTCTCTCTTGCTGATTGGTTAGACTGAGAGGAAGTGGAGCCAGTGAGGGAAATTTAAAACTTTAAAATTTTGCAATTGTTCGCCTTCGGCAAAATTTCCAAACAGTGAGCAAGAATAAATTTGATGCATTTTCTCGCCTAAGGCGAGCAAGGGGACCCAGGGTTTTTCCACTTGTATTTTTATATTTTAAAAAGTCATTAGCCTTTTCACCCAATCCTTACTTTTAATTATGCCTCACAGATGAAACGTTTGTTTTATACTGGGATATAATATCAACAATGCTCTGTGCTGTTATATTTCATAAAAAATTTTATTTGTCGTGATGGCTACCCTTAAGGCTGAATTGTTGATTATTTAAAATAATCAAATCGTTAGTGATCTCCCTTTGACTTTCTCTAAACTCTAAATATAGGTGATTACCTAATGCCTAAGGTGTCTCTCGCCGAGTGGGTGCAGCACCTCTCGCCTCGTGTTCGCCTCTCTCGCCTGCCTCGCCTAGCGAGCGGTTCTAGAATGTACTGACATGCCTCGGGTGCCCTCGGCCGGTATTTCCTCGCCTCCGTTGTTTGTCGGTTTTTTACCCGAGTCAAAGGAAACAATAGGCAGCAAAATTTACCCATAATCGAGAGGGAGAGTGAACTTAGCACCTCTTGGTTTCCTGCCTTCTCGGCCAATGTTTCGTCTCGATCGGCATTGAGCGAGAGTCGACTTAGTTCAATAAGGGCCTCGGCACCTCGACAAATGTCTTTCAGAGTGCACTCGGCGATAATGTACCTTAGGCATAATACAAAAACTATATTTAAAAGAGATTGGAGTATAATGTAAATTCAAGTATTTTAAGCGCCTATACATATTTAAATAAAAAACTTATGCGAATAATTTTAAATCATTAAATAATAAAATAGCTAATTAATTTTAATTTATTATAAAAATGCTATATATTTAATCATTTTTTTTTAAATCAAATTGGGTGTTGTTTATAATCGCTACATGTGTTATAATCAATGTGATATTTCTAAATGATTTTGTTTATTAAAGCCAAGAACAATTTTCTTCCCCTTTATAACCCGACTCGAATTTTAGCCCCTCTGGCCCTGAATAGGTCCGATTTAGTCTGTAGTGTGAAGGTATTAAGTGATAGAGAAAGGGCAGACATTCTGGCAACCATACAGGGCTCTAACCACCCATTTTGTTGTTGACTCCACTGCAAACATTGTTCCTGATTATTATATAAAATCAACTTAGATTATCCTATATTACATAGACAATCAATGAACATGTAAGCAATTCTACACAGTGGAGAGAAAATTGAAGAAAATAAATAACCAAGTATCAGACATACAGTATTTAGAAGAGAGTCAGAGCTCAGATTCCAGGGAAGGCTGAGAGTAGGGCTGGACGGTAATGGATTTTCATTACCGACCTCGATAATGGAAAAAAACCGGTTTTTCTCGAAAGTCGGTAAAAACCGGTTTTTACCGAGTTTCGGTAAAAACCGGTTTTTACCGTAAGTCGGTTTTTACCGAGTTTCGAGAAAAACCGGTTTTTACCGACTTTCGAGAAAAACCGGTTTTTACCGAGTTTCGAGAAAAACCGGTTTTTACCGATCTTACGGTAAAAACCGAGTCGTTTTTTTACCGTAGGGCTGTTTTTATCGAATTTTTCTCGTTTTCCATATTTTTACTTGAATTTTCATCACTTTAATAAAATTATACACTTCACATATATACAGTAGCATTTCCAAGTGTAATTTTTATATTTCCTTTAAGGTCTTTTTCGCATCTAAAGCCATTTAGACCCCATCAGTAATAATTAATTAATTTAAAATGCTTGGTAGCCAATTCAATTGAAATACATTTTGCTCGCTTGTAATGGGAAGCGACCTCGGGACCTCAGGTACACCCACAAGATATGAACCCCAGGGAGAATATTTTTGAATATATTCCAAAAATCCTTTCAAAATAAGGGATTTATGAAATAAGTATAATTATTAAAACTTTTTTAAATACGTACGTATTTAATAAAAAAATTTTAGACAAACATATTTGAAGAGACGCAAGAGTGAAAGGGAGAGGCTAAGGGAGGGGGTCCCTCTCTTCTCTTTCTCTCTCTCTCTCTCTATCTCTCTACGACACTAAGAGGCGGGCAATAAAATTTATTATAAGCCTACATTTTATAAACTTGGTTTTTTTTTCTGCTAAAAAAAATAAAAAGATAGATTTTTACCTATTGATATAAAAATTTAAATTTAATTAAATATAGTCTATTTAGATAAAATAAAAAATAGCCTATCATGATCTATATATCATTAAAATCAGAAAAAAATTTCCAATTTAATTAATCTAAGTAGACCTGAAAAAATTACAGATATTAAATTTATTATTATAATTAATTTTATTATTTTTTTTATTATATTCGTTTCTCTCTTTTTTCTTTAATCGATTAAGAAAAATAATTTTTGCCCCGTCCAATTTTTGCAAAGCCCAACCCTTCTCCCCTTATATATGAGTTTTGAAAAAATTGGACCCCTCGGGTGCAAATTTGATGAAAATTGGAATTTAACCTCAGAGTAAGACTATGATGAACTAAAAATGATCCCCGACCCCCCTACTGAATTTTTTAGTTTTGAATAAATTCGCCCCCAATAGACAAAATTCGATGAAATTTTAAATGGAGGGGCTGCATCATTTTGAGTTGATCATACTCTTTTAGATTCTACCCTGAGCTTAAATTCCAATTTTGATCAAATTTGCACTAGTGGGGGCCAAGTTATTCAAATCTCAAAATTAGGGGGGTCCGGGGTCATTTTGAGTTGATCATACTCTTTTAGATTCTACCCTGAGCTTAAATTCCAATTTTGATCAAATTTGCACTAGTGGGGGCCAAGTTATTCAAATCTCAAAATTAGGGGGGTCCGGGGTCATTTTGAGTTGATCATACTCTTTTAGATTCTACCCTGAGCTTAAATTCCAATTTTGATCAAATTTGCACTAGTGGGGGCCAAGTTATTCAAATCTCAAAATTAGGGGGGTCCGGGGTCATTTTGAGTTGATCATACTCTTTTAGATTCTACCCTGAGCTTAAATTCCAATTTTGATCAAATTTGCACTAGTGGGGGCCAAGTTATTCAAATCTCAAAATTAGGGGGGTCCGGGGTCATTTTGAGTTGATCATACTCTTTTAGATTCTACCCTGAGCTTAAATTCCAATTTTGATCAAATTTGCACTAGTGGGGGCCAAGTTATTCAAATCTCAAAATTAGGGGGGTCCGGGGTCATTTTGAGTTGATCATACTCTTTTAGATTCTACTCTGAGCTTAAATTCCAATTTTGATCAAATTTGCACTAGTGGGGGCCAAGTTATTCAAATCTCAAAAATAGGGGCGTCCGGGATCAATTTGAGTTGATCAGTCTATCTAAATATTCCCATAAGAAATAAGAGAAAGTAAAACAAATCTTGTATAAAGTCACTTCAGATTTCTTTTACTTTCTCTTTTTCATATTCAATTAAAAAAAAAAAAAAAATTTAAATTACACTTCTTAAAGCTAAAACTTGAAATCTTTCGATAAAATAGAGAAATTACGGGTTTTACCGTGTCTCGAGAAAAGCAGATTTTTACTGAGTTTCGAGAAAAGCTTATTTTTACCGAGTTTCGAGAAAAACCGGTTTTTACCGTGTCTCGAGAAAAGCTTAGACCGTTTTTACCGAGTTTCGAGAAAAACCGGTTTTTACCGTGTCTCGAGAAAAGCAGATTTTTACCGAGGTTCGAGAAAAACCGGTTTTTACCGAGTTTCGAGAAAAATCTGTTTTTACCGCAGGCCGATGAAACTAAAAGTCATTTTTTTACCGTAGGGCTGTTTTTATCGAATTTTTCTCGTTTTCTTAAAATGCTTGGTCGCCAATTCATTTGAAATACCTTTTTCTCGCTTTAAATGGGAAACGAACCCGGAACACCTGGTACACTCACATTATATGAACTCAGGGAGAATATTTTTGAATACCAGTATATACCAAAAATCCTTTCAAAATAAGGGATTTATGAAATAAGTAGGTATATAATTATTAAAACTTTTTTAAATACGTATGTATTTAATAAAAAAATTTTAGACAAACATGCTTCAAGTGAGGGGAGAGTGGAAGGGAGGGAGGGCTAACACCATTTCGTTTCTTCTCTTTGTCTATCTCTCTCTTTCCGAAACTCAGTGGCGCGCAATAAAATTTATTATAAGCCTACATTTTATAAACTTTGTTTTTTTTTTCTGCTAAAAAAAATAAAAAGATGAATATTTACCTATTGATATACAAATTTAATTTTAATTAAATATAGCCTATTTAGATAAAATAAAAATAGCCTATCATATCTATATATCATTGAAATCAGAAAAAAATTTCCAATTTAATTAATCTACTTAGGCTTGAAAAAATTACAAATATTAAATTTATTATGAGCCTATAATTAATTTTATTATTTTTATTATATTCGTTTCTCTCTTTTTTCTTTAATCAATGAAAAAATTGGACCCCTCGGGTGCAAATTAATGAAAATTGGAATTTAACCTCAGAGTAAGACTATGATGAACTAAAAATGATCCCCGACCCCCCCCCCCCCCCCTCTTCCACAATTTTTGAGTTTTGAATTCGCCCCAATAGACAAAATTCGATGAAATTTGAAATGTAGGAGCTCATCATTTTCATTTGATCATAGTCATTTAGATTCTACCCTGAGCTTAAATTCCAATTTTCATCAAATTTGCACTAGTGGGGTCCAATTTATTCAAATCTCAAAAATTGGGGTGGGGGGCGTCCGAGATCAATTTGAGTTGATCATAGCCTTTTATATACTACCCTGAGCTTAAATTCCAATTATCATCAAATTTGCACCAGTGGGGGCCAAGTTATTCAAATCTCAAAAATTGGGGTGGGGGGGGGGGCGTCCGGTATCAATTTGAGTTGATTATA
>JAKCPI010007214.1:0-14212 GCA_023213315.1 Euborellia annulipes | reverse complement strand
TGTACTTTTTAAAAGAGCATCTAAATAATAATTGAATGAATTATATGAATTTTAATCTAATAAAAAGAAAAAGATTTAAATCGTAGGAGCGAAAGTTGAGAAAATCGAAAAAAAAAAAAAAAAAAAAAACTGAAAAAGTACATCAGCATGGGCGTAACTAGAGAATTTGGCTGGGGGGAGCCATCCTCGCTGGGGGGACATGGGCGTAACTAGGGAGGTGCCGGGGGGGCCAAGCTCTCCCCCAGAAGGCTTGTGCCCCCCCCCCCCCACCCCCAGAAAGCCCCTTGCCCCAAGAAAAATTGAGAAAATATGGGGCTTTCCAGGTCCTCCGGAGAATAGCTGGTCACATGCCCCCTCCCCAGCCAAATTCTCTAGTTACGCCCATGGTGGTCTTCAAACAAGTTTGAAAGCAAAATGAGAACAGCATCAAAAAAAAAATAATTGATTTTTGAATTTTAAGAGAAAGTAAATTAATATGTCAAAATAAATTTGGAAAATCGATTTTTAATCATTTTCAGAACGTTTTGAGACTAAAATTTCATTGTTTTTGCTTGAATATTTTATATACTAAGTTATTCAATCAATATCAAGGCCTAAATGTGTTTATTTGATTAAAAAAAGGATAATTAGAAAATAAATAAAATGTGAAGATGTCAAAGGCAATAAATAAAGCCCCATTTTATGTGGTCGTAGTTAAATAAAAAATTGTCTATAGCTTTATAATTGATTGAAAAGACCAGTTTTGCATTTTTCCACAGATCCAACGACAAATAAGAGAGATAGAGAGATTTTTTGAAAAGCGATTGTGCGCGTGAATAAAAGCCTAGACGAGAGTGAAGCGAGGCTCCCTGGCTGCACTCTCGGCGCAGATCGAATTTGAAAAAACAAATTGATGCTCTCCCAGCATTTGAAATAATCGCCTAATTGATTAATTTCCTCTTTTTATGCTTTTATAAAATTTTATTCGAAACTTTATTTAACTATAAGAATAAAAGAATGCAAATTTATCTATAAAGAATTCAATCCTTTGAGAAAAAATAAAATTTCAAAATATTTTGTCTTCAATCAAAGAGATGCTTATTTCTCATAAATATATTAAATAATAAAATCCATCCCTTTAGACCTTTAGTTCAGTGTTTGTTAAACTTTTTGAGTCGCGGCCCCGTTGGGAACCAAATAAATATCTCACGCCCCCTATTTTTTTTTTTTTTTTTTTTACATTCTCTTGCCTATGTGTGTTAGAATAGAGCTAAGAGGGTGAAATTTTATATTTAAGTTAGACAACCCCCTGAGGCGTGGAAATAAGCTTTTAATCAAAATCAGCCAAAAAGTACTAGTACTTTAGTGATGTAGTTTTTCAGTTTTTTTCGATTTTCTCAAAATTCGCTCTAACGATTTTTTTTTTAAATTAATAAAACAATTATTTTTTAGATGCTCTTTAAAATGTAAATTCTCATTTTACCGTTGAAATCTTCTGAAGACCACTTTACTCTTGTACTCCATAGGAAAGATAGGTGAAATGGTTGCCATGGTAACAGAATTTAAATCTTTTACATTTTAGATTAAAATTCATATAAATCAATTATTTAGATGCCCTTTTAAAAAGTACATCAGCAGAGGCGTACCGAAGCAGTTGGGGGCCTGGGGCGGAACTAGAAGAGGGGGCCTTATATTGAATTTTTTTTTTTTTTTGGGGGGGGGGTGGTCATCTTTAAATATCCCTCTCCTCCATACACAAAAATATTTTTTAAATACCGTATATCCCTGAACCCCAAGGGCCCCGGGGCCTCTCAAAGGGAAATTTTTATTAAATTTTCTTTTTTTTATCTAAATTTTCCCATTTTTACTTGAGCCCTGAGGGCGCCGGGGCCTTTCAAAGGGAAATTTTCATTAAATTTTTTTTTTATAAATATATTGGGGGCCAATGCCGGCTCGGAGCCTGGGGCGGACCGCCCCCCTCGCCCCCCCTCGGTACGCCACTGTACATCAGTAATATTTTGTGAAAATTGTTTGAAGTACTCAAATCATTTCATCTAAATTAAATTTGACACTTTGATATTTAACTACCCTACAGTAATACAAGATGGAAATATCGCTTGTGTTCAAATAAATATAACAACCATGCGATGATGAAGAATTGGAAGATTTTACATTTAACTAAATATATAACTTATATTAATATATCATTTATTTGGCAATATTCTCTGACTGCTTAATTAATTTTTTTTTTCTCGTTCAATTTTTATAATTCTTCCAAATGTCCAATAAAAAAAAATTAAAAGCTATTAAATTATTATTTTTAAAAGAGAAAAAATATTTCTGCTTAGAAACGAGGGAGGGGCGCCTGGCGACAATCAGAGCGGAGGGGAGGGGGAGCCTGCAACTCGCCGCCCTCCCCCTCCTTTGGTCAATCTAAGAGCCCGGAAATAATTACATTGGGAAAATTAATAAAAAATGTTGATAATAATTCAAATGTTCCCAACTCGGAAACGGCGCGTCCAAATCGCATCGGATTTTTTGTAATGAGTTTAGAATTTCCTAGAGAATATTCACATGCAACTAAAATGGAATTACTAAGAAAATATTTTTCCTTAAATCTAAACCATCTGTTCAACCAATCAAATGATAGTAAAAAGGATCATCGTTCTATTGTCTCTGAAATTTTTTTTAAATCTGTATATAAAAATTTAAATTCTTTTACTTTCTTTTACCTATGTATATATGTAATATATATATATAGGAGAAAGTATTGTATGTCAAAAATGATGGATATTTTATACATATATGTTTTTAAAATTATTATTATTTTTTTGTTTTGGCCCAATTTTCTTAAATATTAAGAAAAATTGACAAAAACAAAAAAAAATAATAATAATTTAAAAACATGTATGTATATCCATCAAAATATCCACATCGAATTTTTGACATGATTGCAATACTTTCTCTCTATATATATATTTCATATATAGGGATAGAGAAAGTAAAAAATAAATGTTCAATACAAATTTTAATTCTATTTGAAAATTAAGAATAAATATTTTATTCGTTTCCTAAGTGATCTTTGATAATTATTTTGGAAGTTTGATTAAAATTTATATAAGTTACCTACATTTATATTAATCATATAAAACTCTCGATACATACCGGTAGAAACACACACACACACAAAGCGATTATGTGGGCGGACGCCTATTTTTTTTTTCCTCTGGTGGGCTGTTCGTGCTGATGAATATGCCTGGTGGAATAATTTGGAAGAGAAACAGGACAAAGGGTTGGGGCTCCAAATACTCTACGCTAAAGAAAGAATAGAAAATAAATTTAGAAAAATTAAGAACAATGTTTCAATGCTGGAAGGAAAGAATAGAAAATAAAAATTGCTAAAGGCAAAAATTGAATTTAAAATAACAAAATGATTTAATAAAAAAATTTAAAATGTTGAAACAAAAAAATTATAAATAAATCAATTCGGATAATTTATTATACATTTGTGAAATGGTCTCTTGTGAAAACCATGAATTGTGGAATTTTTATGCTTTAGTACCTCAATTTAATTAAAGTTTATATGTTACCGATTTGACTTTCACAGGTCACACACACGCGGGTTCAGGGGGTCACAGGGTTGCTTGATGATGTTGCCTCTCTGGTGGCCTCTTCGTTCTTCCACCGTTAGGAGGTAACAGGTCCAGGAGGCAGAAGCCATGACGCTGGCTCTCTTCAAAGCCTCTAACCTCGCCGCAGCGCGATGTTGTTCCTCTCGTGTTCAAAAAGCAAGTCTTTTGCCTCTCCAGAGCGATCGCTCTACGAGTATCGCATTCCCCCACCACTTTCTTACCGGTGCAGGTGTACTTAATCCCAAAAACTCGGGACGAGATGAAGGGCCATAGACAATGCCTTTGTAAGGTCTTTGACTTCGTCCGGGGCAAGGGTTCTTTTGTTTCTTAATAGCTAAAATTCCCAACTCACACATACAAAAGCAAAAAATGTTAATAACATTTGTTTAACATTATTTAAAAAAATTCTGAGAAAAATTATCCGAATTGTCTACTCAAAAATCAATACTTAAAAAAAAGCAAAAAAAAATACAATTAAATATAGTAAGATTACAATATCAATCAAAATATCAGGTCCGATAAACTCTACACGTTTAAACAAAATTATCTGGATATTCTATTTGATCCTAGTAAAAAGAGAAATCAAATAAAAAAAAAGATAGGGGCAGAAGCGTCATTTCAATTTTTTATTGATAAATCTATTTTAATAAATAAGTTCAGCTATTCAAAAGTTCTCATCCTTAAAAATATTTAATTTGATTTTATTAAATAATAATAGTATTAATAGTATTAAATAAAAGGCTTCTCAACTCCGGAGACGATTCGAGATATATTTAATAACTGATGATGAGACATTAAATAAATCTCAAAACGTCTCCGGATTCGAGAAACTCATAAAGGCTTTTTATTTGGATTAAGCTGCCCTTATTAATATCAAATATATTCACAATCACCAAATCCTATTTAAAAAATTTTTAGATAAACTCTAACCATATCATAATATGATAATAATGATTAAAATATATATTTCATATATAAGGTAAGAAAAAGTAAACAAATTTACATTTATATATTGAAGAAAAGCGGGTTATTCCTCCCCCTCCCCCACCCAAATGCAGCCTCTGTGTATGAGATGGATAAAAAAAATCAAGGCGTCAATTAAGCGGGGAGGAGGGGGTGACAAAAAAGACGCCTTTGTGTGAGAGATCAATGAATGTAAATAATACAAGTCCAGATATGTTTAAGACAAAATAATTCTAAGTTAAATTTATGAGAAAAAAAAATCTATAAAAAAAAATTTAAGTCCAGCTATGTTTAAGACAAAAAAAAAATACAAGTCCAAAAATAATTCCAAGTTAAATTTATGAGAAAAAATTTAACGTCCAAGTTGCCAACAGGTCACTTGAACGTCGAAAAAATCAATAAATGAAATGTAAAAAAAAAGTAGAAGTCCAGCTATGCCTAGAGAAAATTTTTCTAAGTTCCCATTTATGAGAAAAAAATTTAAAGTCGAAAAAATCAATAAATGCAAAAAAAAAAGTAGAAGTCCAGCTATGCCTAGAGAAAATTTTTCTAAGTTACCATTTATGAGAAAAAATTTAAAGTCCAAGATGCCAACAGGTCCCTTGGAACGTCGAAAGTCGAAAAAATCAATAAATGTAAAAAAAAAGTAGAAGTCCAGCTATGCCTAGAGAAAATTTTTCTAAGTTCCCATTTATGAGAAAAAATTTAAAGTCCAAGATGCCAACAGGTCCCTTGGAACGTCGAAAGTCGAAAAAATCAATAAATGTAAAAAAAAAGTAGAAGTCCAGCTATGCCTAGAGAAAATTTTTCTAAGTTCCCATTTATGAGAAAAAATTTAAAGTCCAAGATGCCAACAGGTCCCTTGGAACGTCGAAAGTCGAAAAAATCAATAAATGCAAAAAAAAAGTAGAAGTCCAGCTATGCCTGGAGAAAATTTTTCTAAGTTTCCATTTATGAGAAAAAATTTAAAGTCCAAGTCCCAAGAGGGACCTTCAGTGGCGTCCCTGTGACGTCGAAATGTCCGCTCGAGTTTTTGGCGACGTTCCAATGCTATCTGGGATTATTTCTCTATACATTTCCTATGGGAGAAATCCTAACTTTAGGAATTAATAACTCATTAAGTTATCGCAATTTCGGAATGAAAATAATTTTCCTGTAATCCCTAAAAGATCCTCTTTAAGCATATAAAATTTCGTTTCGTAATTCCAACGGGAAGTTGCCCAAATACTCGTACCGTAGAGCGTGACAAATGAATTTGTTTATATTTACTTGTTTTTCAATGACACCTGTATGATTTTTTTTTTTCAAAATTAACGAAAATTGTCTCGAAAAAATGTCAAAGAATAAAAACTTTTTAAAATTGAGTAATTTATTATGTTATGACAAAAAAAAATTAAAAATTTCAAAATTTTTGAAAAAAACTCATTAGGTAAATACTACTTTCAAGTGACGTATTTACTTTAAAAGTTGATAGAAATCTACATTTTAGTGTAAGGAGTTTCATCGATCTGACTGCTAGATTTTAGGCAATCGTGTTCACACACACAGTCACACACACCTCGAAGTCGAATTATTGACGATTACAATACTTTCTCTTTATATACCGAGAAAGTAAAAAACAGATAAAATCCAAAACGACCATTCAGGGAATATACAGCAAACTTTTTAATTAAATAAAAAAAATGTTTTAATTGAATTAATTAATAACATGCTCTCCAGGTTCAACGAACCATGGACGCTCTAACGTAAGACTGAATATCTCTATAAATATGACCGATTTACAAAAAATAACTTCTCTGGTATAGAAAAATATTCACCTATCTCACTTTAAGTAACAAAATAGCTACAATACATCACTCAAATTATTGTAATGCCATTGCAAAATGGAAAAGCGTGCAAGAGAAACACCTAATATATTATATATTATAAAATAATACCTGTGTTGGAAAGGGAAGAGGGTTTTTCCATGTTCCTGTTTGAATGCCACCAGCTGGAGGAACATATCGAGTTATAACCATGACATAGATTGTATTTCGCAGCGATCCGTGAAGCAACAATTTCTCTCTTCTACATCCAAGCAATTTCTCTCAACCCCCACCCTCCACCCCTCCCCCCATCTTACTATATATTGTGAATTAATAATCAAGTTTACATATTGTAATAAAACAGAGAAAAAAAAAAAGATAAGACTGTATATTATTAGTCTGGGTCTTTTGAACCTATTTTCTTATTTTTTAAAAGGCACAGAAATAAAAAGAAGCTAAATGGTTTAAAAATAACATGTGCGAAAGATTTTTGCATTCTGACGAGCCTACTGTAATTGCCCCGAATGGAGATCGAAATTTCGTTTTTGAGTCATTCCACGTCAAATCAAAACACTGTCGAACCTCACCATCTCAGAATTCCAAATTTAATGAAATTTGGATCATAGGTACAGTCAATAAAAAAGCCCATATTTTAACTTGATATCTCAACTCGCTTAAAAAATATGGCATGTTAAAGTTGTCAAAAATGGCAAAAAAATCAACCGATCCACATCTATTTAAATTTCTATAAAATCTCTCACAAGTGAGATAGCAAGATGAATGATGTCTCAATTTACAGCTTTTTAGATGCCCTTTCCAATCATATATATACAACACAACAGGAGACTGAAATCATAGGCGGCGACTTTTAAAAATTGGGCGTCTAAGTGTGGTTGACGTAGAGGGCAACCCTAGACGTACGAGTTAGGTGTTTGAAGATTTTGCCTTTATTGACCTTTTAACGATGGTGAGGGCATCTAAAAAACTGTAAAATGACAACTCATTCATCTCTCTATCTCACCTCTAAGAGATTTTATAGCAATTTAAATAGATGTGCATAGGTCGATTTTTTGCCATTTTTGACAATTTGAACATGCCATATTTTATAAGCGAGTTGATATTTCAAGTTAAAATATGGGCTATTTCTTAGCCTCTATTCACTGCACCTATGATCCAAATTTCTTTGAAATCTGAGATGGTGAGGTTCAAAAGTTTGTTGATTTGACGTGGAATGACTCAAAAACGAAATTTCGATATCCATCCGGATGACTTTTTCAGTTTTTTTTTTTTTCGATTTTCTCGAAATTCGCTCCAACGATTTTGATTAAAAATAAAAAATCAATTATGTTTTAGATGCTCTTTAAAAGGTATATTCTCATGTTGCCATTGAAATCTTCTGAAGACCACTTTACTCTTGTACTCCATAGAAAAGATAGAAGAAATGGTTGCCATGGTAACAAAATATAAATATTTTCCCATGTTTATAAATTTTACATCTTGAATTCTCATATCCGCGAAAACAAAAAATATCTCGACACAAAAAAATCTGGTGCGACCAGTCACACCAGATTTTTTATGATTTATTTAAAAACTTTTTATTCATCCACTCTCAAATAAAAAGCCATTGAGGGAAAATATTTACATCTTTTAATTTAAAAATTAACTTCCTGTTTTTTTTTTTTTTTTTTTAATATCATTTATTCATTTTTCTGCATTAATATTTTAATTGGAACGTTTTATATAATGCATTCATAAACTTCAATTTAAAAATCTCGGATCTATTTCATTTTTATTATTGATAGAAGTTAATTGAACTTACATTTTTTATGAAAAAAAAAAAAAATATGTACGAATGAGAGTATAAAGAATTTCAACTTAAGTATGTAATAATAAAAATATTTTACGCTTAAGAAATTCTCCCGTGTCTCAGGTACATATACAGTGCGTGTTACAAAAGGATTACTTGAATAAGAAACGACTTTCTAGAATAAACCAATTTTATTATCATACGATAGACTACCTATACATTCAGTGCTGCAAACGACTCAACACATTTATAAATCAAAATTCAGTAAATAAATAAAAAATTCAATAAATGGACTATCATTGAAAACTTTTTTTGCGTAGAAGTTTCACTTCTTTAGTGCGTAATGCTTAATGATATTTTTTCTTTGAATAAATATTTTTTAATTTTTAATAACAGAATGGACTTTCCCTGTTCTGAGGATTGGGGAATAATTGTTTGGTAACATATTGACGTTAAAGGGCAAGAGGAAGAGCGAGAGAAAGGGCAAAGGGAATGTCCCAAGAGAAATTTATTAGGATAATAAGTTGAGAAATTGTTTAAAATAGCCGGCAATATTAATTCTAGTTGAACATATGACGCAGCTGCTGTCCTACTTGCTCTCGGTAATTGTTACTCGATAGATTTGATTTGATTATGACAAACACCAACAAAAATGGGAGCTAAGATGTTCTTTTTTTAAATAAAAAATTTGGCCTTTGATCATTTTGCAAAAATAATTCCTTTGCAGTTATTAATATGAGCGTCTGGCCAGGAGACAGCGTCTTTGGCGAGCAATTTCAAAATTTCCAAACAGTGAGCAAGAATTGACCGATCGGCGAGAGAGTGTTAACTAACAACGGACATACACATGACGTCATGTTTACCTTAACAAAAACGGCCAAAGAGTACTAGTACTTTACTGATGTACTTTTTCAGTTTTTTCGATTTTCTCAAAATTTGCTCGAACGATTTTGATTAAAATTCAAAAATCATTTATTTTTTAGATGCTCTTTAAAATGTATATTCTCATTTTGCCATTGAAATCTTCTGAAGCACACTTTACCCTTGTGCTTCATAGGAAAGATAGGGGAAATGGTTGCCATGATAACAATATATAAATATTTTCCCATGTTTATAAATTTTACATCTTGAATTTTAATAGGGATCGTGCGTGAAACATAGAGGCATATATTTATATGCTTTTATAAAAGATACATAATATATAATAACATTTATAAAGTATTTATTGTTAAAAGATCAATGAAAATCAACCAAATGCGTTAAATATTATTAGCTACCATTCTGACATCTCTTGGTAAATTTTTGAATTACTTGATTTTTGGGCATACTTTTTATGACACACTATTATCTCTTATCGGGAAAAACATGCGTAACCACTTCGCTCCCGTTCCCCCTTAAACAAATAGAAATGAAATAACAAAAAAATAAATTTTATCTTATTAGACAGATTTACAAAAGTGAAATATTAATAAATTAATTCCTGAGAGCATGTATATATATATAATAATGTAATGAAAGAGAGGGAGCGAGAGAGGAGTTAGAATTTAGAAAATGAGGCTTTTGTAAATGATGAAGGGCTTTAAGGCTGGGCAAAAGCATTCCCTTGGCTGCCTTTCAAAGAGCTTCACGCAGCAGATGATCCTTAAGGAAGAAAATTAGGTGCGGTTACGTGAATAGCGAGATTATTAATACCCTTCAATTTAATAATATACAGACTTGCTGTATATTACTCTATTTTTATTTAGTTAATATCCTTTTTAATTAGGAATTTGTAAAATTATTTTTTAAGACTACTTTCTAATGATTGAAAAATATTTATTTAGTTTTGAGTAGACAGTTCATATCTCATTTAAAAAATGATTTTTACTTTCTCTTAACTCTATATATGTTAATATATAGAGAGAGAAAGTATTGGATTCATGTCAAAAATTCGATGTCGATATACACGTTTTGAAGTCCCCTGAATCCAAAAAAGTGGTTTTCCCGAAATGGTCTGCCTGTATGTCTGTGAACAAAATATCTCAAGAACAAAAAGAGTTAGGAGATTGAAATTTTAAATATAAGTAAGGTACCCCCTGGGACGTGACACGAAGCTTAGCTTTTGAACAAAATAGGCCAACGAATACATACTAGTACTACTTTGCCAATGCACTTTTTCAGTTTTTTTTTTTAAAGTGAAACTTTATTTATATCGGCACAAATTTTTTCGCTCTTCTATCAGCATGTCGCGTTACATGTCGTGACGTCAAGTCGTGACGTCACAAGCCGAGACGTCACAAGTCTTGAAGTCACCAACGACTCGCACCAGGTTTCTTGGCATATACTCTGAAACTACTGGACCGATTTTCATGGTGTTTTTTTTAATGGGTAAAAAATTATCCAGGGGTGCTTTTGGGATATCCCCTTATCAGGGGTTCACAAATCACTCACCCGATTTTAATAAATTTTAAAATGACGCTTCTCTAGGGTGTAAATAATTGAAAAATGGTATTTAAGACCTCAGAAAGTTCTATCGGACCTACCAGGGGGAGGGATCTCCCCCCCCCTCTTCCTAGAATGTATTTTTCAATCGATTTTATTAAAATTTAAAATAGTCATATCTCGAGACGCCGCCAGCCAGGGCCTACCATTTCTAGTTTATTATAAGTTAAAATTAAAAACGCGATTTTAATACCCTAAATTGAATAATTTCCGGAAATTTTCAGTTAAGGTGCGCGTCTCGGGGTGCTAATTTTGGGAGTTTCCAGCGGCCACAATTTTGAAGCTATCGACCTCAAATTTTTTTTTAAAATTAAAGCTATTTATAATATCTACAACTTATAAAAGACCTTTTTTTTGATTTTCGAAAAAATAAAATTTTTTTTAGGTTAATCGCATTAAATAAAAGATATTAAAAAAAAAAAATCGCTCTATATCTTATAGATAATTAAAATAGTAATCATAACATTGTGTTAAAAAATCATTAATTTTCTACCTTTAATTAATTAGCTGGAAATTTTAAAATGAAATGGAATAAATCCCTTGTATTACTATGGGAAAAACTAACGCCATCTCTTGACGCCTAGAGTAACTCGGTAGTCAATCGTGTTCTAACGGCTTTTTGGGACCCGTACCTTAAACGCCTACGATCCGAAAAAAAAGTTTCACTTGCGTCGTGGTTTCTTAAAACCACACAATGAATTTTTTTTTTTTCTCAAAATTCGCTTTGATTAAAATTCAAAATTTTGGTATTGTATTGATTTTGTCTTAATATTGTATTGTTATTGTTTTCGTTTTGTTTTAATATTGTATTTATATTGTTTTTGTTTTGTTTTTATATTGTATTTATATTGTTTTTGTTTTGTTTTTATATTGTATTTATATTGTTTTGTAAAATGTTATATATTATATATTCTGGGGATGGCCTTTGGCACCCGGCTTAATAAAAAAAAAATAAAATAAAATTCAAAAATCAACTATTTTTTAGATGATCTTTAAAATCTATATTCTGATTTTGCCATTGAAATCTTCTGAAGACACTTTACTCTTGAACTTCTTAGGAAAGATAGGAGAAATAGTTGCCATGGTAACAAAACATAAATATTTTCCCATACTTTAAATTTTACCTCTTGAATTCTATATAATATAGAACCTACTGTCCGAAAAAAAATAAATTTCGACACAAAAAATCTGGTGTAACAAGCACAGAACACAACTTTCGATTACCGAAGGTAAGAGAAAGTTGTGTGCTGTGCGACAGTCACACCAGATTTTTTTTATTTTAGCCTTTTTGGCATTTTAGGCCATATGGACTTTAGACAATATTCAATATTTAAAATACGATTTATTTATATCATTTGGTATCCAAATGATTTAATTAAATGTTCGTCGGACTGCCTGGGATCCGAACTCGCGCTCCATGGCTTTAAGACTAAAAATATAGACATTTGTCAACACCTCTTGTCCTTCGGCTACGGGAGAGGGAGGGAGTGAGGGATGATTTACATGCACTAAATATAGTCTAGCCATTATAAATTTCAACAATGTTTTCTACGGTATGTTCTATAGTCGGAAATAAAACTCATTTAACAGACACATAAACATAGAGGAAAGGTTATGAGTTCATTCATTCATCATTTTGTCTTTTTATTTTTAAGAAAAATTGAAATTTGATAAATTCCTTGAGGACCTCTCTTGATTCAATAAGCCAAACGAAATCCGGCTTAAATTTCAAAGATAACCAACCTATTGATTGAAAAAAAAATAAAATTTGAATGCTTAGAGAATGCAGAGCACCCATCGATGGGGAAGAGATTATTTAATTCATCCAACGATCGTTACGGAGTTTATTTACAATCGAACAGGATATTTTTTTTCCACCAACAAACAATTCCTTTCACCTCTATTCACCTCTTTTTTACTTTCTCTTACCTATGTATATATGTAATATATATATAGAGAGAAAGTATTGGATTCATGTCAAAAATTCGATGTCGAGCTTTTGATGGATCTTCACGTTTTGAGGTCCCCTGAATCCAAAAAGTGGTTTTCGCGACATGGTCTGTCTGTCTGTGTGTCTGTGTGTCTGTCTGTGTGTGTGTGTTCAATTTTAAGCATGAAGGAATTGAGCTATGAGGCTGAAATTTTATATTTAAGTTAAACACCCCCGGGACCGACAAAATAAGCTTTTAATCAAAATCGGCCAAATAGTACTAGTACTTTACTGATGTAGTTTTTCAGTTTTTTTCGATTTTCTCAAAATTCGCTCTAACGATTTTGATTAAAATTCAAAAATCAATTATTTTTTAGATGTTCTTTCAAATGTATATTCTCGTTTTGCCCTCAAAATTGTTTGAAGCACACTTTACTCTTGTGCTTCATAGGAAAGATAGGAGAAATGGTTGCCATGGTAACAAAATATAAATATTTTCCCATACTTATAAATTTTACATCTGAATTCAAATATTTCCTACTGCCGGGAACTAAATACATGTCGACACAAAAAATCTGGTGTGACAAGCACAGTACACAACTTTCGATTACCGAAGGTAAGAGAAAGTTGTGTGCTGTGCGCCAGTCACACCAGATTTTTTACTTTTTTTTTAAATAAACTTTCAATGAGAGTACTTTTAAATTTCCATTTGAAATAAAAAAATTCGTAATTTGTTTTTATCTCTTTTGTTGGTAGTTTAAAGAATGCCCCGAGAGTCTTGCTGGCCGGGTAGCATTTATGTGAAAAACTCATCAGTTGAGTAGCAATAGATATAGACCGTGGCTTAGTGACATTTGCCAATGTTGTCTAAAAATAATAACGGGAGTGTCCGTCTGACTGTCCGTCCGTCACTCTCTGTTTGACCAACTTTCCGGTGGAATTTTGAAATGAAATTTTGCAGTCTTATAGCGGACGTTATGGAGATTTCGTGAAAAATACTCCTCGTCCCGGAATTCCTATAACTTTTTGAGTTATTAATTACTAAAGTTAAGATTTCTCCCATAGGAGAAAGTATATACTGTATACGAATATATTTCTGTTGCCATTGTCAATTTGAGGTAAGATAGTTGAAGAAAGCGAACAGATTTTTATATTTCAGAATATTTATTTATTCTAATGGCGATCGATTTCGTCACGTGGACATCGTCAGGCCAGCTGGAATTAAAATTTACAATTATTACAATTTAAACAAATTTGATTGATTGTACCGAGATGATATTTGTGCAAATTTGTTTAAATTGTAGTAATTTTAATTCCAGCTGGCGTGCGTGTCCCATTTTGTCATCGCCATTATAATAAATAGTATTCTGAAATATAAAATCTGTTCGCTTCAACTATCTTACCTCAAATATAACTGTATATTTATGTAATCTTTGCATTTATATATTCGATGAATATAAACAAAATCATCAAGCAGACACTGGATTTGGACAATGGCTATAAGAATTTCTCTTTTCATGATTAAGAAAAGGCGATGGTGCGTTTCCTCAGGCGGGCCCGAGCCAAAAGCTGGCTGGGTGTCAGACCCCCCTAGAAACCCCGCGGCTAGTACTTA
>JAKCPI010007213.1:0-25134 GCA_023213315.1 Euborellia annulipes | reverse complement strand
AGTTGAGATATTCTTGTTTTTTCGGCCTGTTTCTTTTGATAATGCACTACATATGATTCTTCTAGCAAATAATTTCTTAATTATCAGGAGATTTTCACTCTTCGTCTTCATTACCAGCCGCTGGGTTGTCCCTTTTTAGTCTGAAAAAATATAAAAAAAGGAATATATTTAAAAGTTTTTGAATTATTAGTATTGATTAAATTAATGATTCAGCTATACAAGGTTTGTGTGCTAATTTTAATTATAAATTATATGCTGTAATTATATTTTCCTGACAACGAACTAAATAATTAAAAGGCATTCTAACATAAGAATTCGCACATAAATAAGTTATTTTCCGAGTTTTTTTTATTTGCAAACTCTAATGATAGTACTTCAAAAATATCTAATTATAATTTGAAAAAATTTAATTATTCATATTTATTTTAATAGTAATGAGAAAAATTTTTATTTTTTAAGATTTTATTCAAGTTCACTGGGACTCGAGTCAAAGACGTTAAGAAATTCTATTTTTTTTTTTTTGATTAAACTGAAAATTAAAAACGTTGATTTAGGCCTCTTTTATGTAGCTGCATTTCCATATGATTTAACCAACTCTCGTGATGCCGAATTCCCTATCAGGTGATCCTGGAACAAAAATTTTGATTATTTGTCATTTCTATTAAAATATTAAATATATTTGCTGTATCATTTCTTATCTTTTTTCTTGATTTAAACTACTGTATAAAAAAAAATTCTTTTGTTAATAGAAAAATAATTTTAATTAATGAAAGGTATTAGAAAATCATACTGTATGAGTTATGAATTGAATAATGAAATTTTTTGATACAATAAAAAATTTGGCTTTATTTTAATTAAAAAATAAAATTGGTACCCAAAATTTGTCATTTTTTTTGATTCTTGGATCATTTTTCTTGTTATATATACATAAGAGCTACTAATTATTAAAATTATTAGAAAAATACATTTAACTCACCAGATGGAAACGCGATGGATTTTATGAGGTACTCCCCTTCACAGCCACCCGCCCCACACCTCTCGGCAGGTTCCGAGTTAGCCAAGTCGGAGACATACTCATTTTTAAGGCACTTTGTGTCTATGGGGTGAGACCTTCTTCCACTTTCCTACTCAAAGAGGAGACTTCGGTTGGATTATTTGCGGCTAGCTGGTTTCGAACTCCCCTGTAAAAAATAAAAATTATTATTTTTTCTTATTAAATATGATTCATGTGTTTGTGTGTAGAAAAAAAAGAGTTTACAAAAATATAAAAAATAATATTGATAAACGATTTTTTTACACTTATATTTAAGGGAAAATATTAATGGAATTAAAGATGGACACCCGAGCGTTTACATCCTCTGCTTTCCAGTTTTTAGGCAAAGGATAATTTTATAAATATTTAAATAAAACTAAAATGTTAACCCCAAGTGAAATATGCATAAGCATAAATACCTTTTAATTGTGGAGAGAGTAGGTGTGTGTGACGTTTTATTCACACTAATAGAATCGCACTCGAAGAGAGGCACTTTGCAGAGAGATGAGTTCAATCGACTGGCCCCTTGACGCAGATGCATTTGCTCTCTTCTGAAACAAATATTTTTTTTTTTTTTAATCATTTTCTATCATCATATATTAAGTATTCAATAAAGATTATTTTATTAAATAATTGTTTTATTTTCCCGTAATCCTTTCCTTTCTCATGTTTAAATATAAAAGTAAATTAGTATGTTTATCGGGTATTTAGCTTAGCTTCAAATGGGGAATTAATACAAGTTTAATTATTGAATATAATTTTTACCTCAATTCATTCAGATAATGGAATATTTGAAAATAATTTTTTTAATTAAGTACTTGATTTGTTTCTAATTTCATTTTATTAAAAAAAAATTGAGTCATTTTCATGGAAAATTTTATAGAAAATAGATAAATATATATTCAAGTAATTTGCCCCATCCAACCCTCTCGACATATTTAAGTAATTGATAAGGGGTGAAGAATGGAGAAGTTTTTTTAGAAAAATTAAGATATTTTGAAATAGTTTTTTCTTTAAATTAAATGACAAAGAATTTTATATAATTTATTTCATAAATGGCTATTTTAACCCATCTCCAAAAAAAAAATCACTCCTTAATATTTGTGATATGAACTAATAAATTGAAAAAATTGGATAGTCTGGACTTACTAGGTACAGAGAAACTGGAAGTGTATTGAGATGGGGTCCTCAAACGACAAGGTCGGTGAGTCAACTTCTAGCGATAGTCGGCCCTGTAAAAATAAAAATTATTATTTTTTCTTATTAAATATGATTCGTGTGTTTGTGTGAGAAAAAAAAAGAGTTTACCAAAAATAATAAAAAATAATATTAATTGAGTACTTTTCAATAATATTAATAAACGATTTTTTTACACTAATTTTTAAGGAAAAATATTAATGATATTAAAATGAGAAGGAAAGATGTGAACCCGATTACATCCTATATAAACACAATATAAGAGAAGCTAAACACTTTTCAGGGATTCTTTCAAACGAACTGACTCCAGGATCAACAAGAAAGCAACTGACTGACGACTCGTGTTAGCAATTTGGGCTCCGAGTTTCCAAAAATAAATAAATATTAAAGCAATTCTTTTTTTTTCTATTATTTTTTTAAGCACATTTCATTATTAAAGGCCAAGAGAGACAAGTTTTATTTTATTCACATTAAAAAATAAACCACCCCTAATCTAAAATCATCCTAATAAGTTGCTGAGTTTTTGATACTGATGATTTTTTAATTATTTATTTTTTTACTAAATATCTATCATAGGATAATTAGAATCTTATTAATAAAGTGGGGGGAAAAGAATATAATAGATTTTAAGATGGGAAGCGAGAACAAGGTGGAGAGGAGTGGAAAATTTTAGTTTTTTTAAGAAAGCAAAGTATAGTCAGGGATGGGCGTTAATCAGTTACATGTATTTCAAATACAAGATACCAAATACAATATTAATTGGTATCTTGTAACTCGTTACAGCATAGGCAAAGTAATTGCTATCTTGTATTTCGTTACATTTTTTTAGTAATTGGTATCTGAAATTTGAGATACCAAATACTTTTTTTTTTAATTTGCTGCAGTGTAAAAAATCTTGCAGAGGGAGCTCGTTTTAATTTATTTAATATTACTGTAAGTAATCGTCGTGTGGGTTCTCTGCTCTGAATCTTAGTAAAAACCAGTAAAGAGAAGTCAATCAAACCGCCAAATTTTCACTCTTCGTTAAAAAACTTTTTTGCTTTCTTCTTTCAACCAGCTCTCAACGACTAAATCTTTGTTCTTCTGCCCCAGTTGAAAGATTGTTTACATTTGCGGGTTTATTCATTCTCCATCAAGGTCCAGATTATCCGACAAAACTTTTGAAAACTTGGTTTTTTGAAACCTTTGCATATTTTTATAAATAAATTTTTTTTAGTGTCATGATTAATTTTATTGTTTTCGATTTTCCAAAGGTATTCTCCAATATAAGTTTAGCTGCCACTTTCCTAAACTAAATTTATTTAGGGTTCCAGATAGACCCCTGCACGGGCCGATTTTTTTTGGCCCGGACCGGCCCGTGTCCGTATTTTTTTTTGACTTCCCGCCCGTACCCGGCCAGTCATTTTTTACCATTCTTCAGGCCCGCCCGGAATTTTTTCAAACCCTCCCATACCCGCCCGAGATTTAGTGAATGAATGAACGAATGTCTAGCAATTTTTAAATAAAATTTCATTTGCATGCCCGTCCGCCCGAACCCGTCTATTTAGACTTGGTACCCGCCCGTAATTTTTTCATGGCCTTCAAAGCCCGCGGGCCGGGCGGGTAACGGGCCTACGGGCCAACAAGTACCCGTGCAGGGCTCTAGTTCCAGAATTACCCCACCAAAAAGTATTTTTAAAATCAAGGAAAAAATTTGTTTGTAATTGGTATTTTCAATGTATTTGAAATACATAATTGGTATCTTGTATCTCGTTACACAAACCCGTGAATAATTGGTATCTTGTATTTCGTTACAAAAATCTGAAGTAATTGGTATTTTGTATCTCGTTACTCAAAATCGAGTAACTTGCCCATCCCTGAGTATATTATAGCTTCAAATGATAATCAAATATTATATAATGAGGGGTTTTTTATACCCGAGATTTGAAAAGAGAGAGAACCTTTCCCAAGAAATGATGAGATTCGAGTAAATTGAAAAAATTTGATGATCAAGACTTAACATGGCACCTAGTGCAGAAGTGCGCTGAGATGGGGATGGATGCTCGAGCGAGAAGTGAGAAGACTTCTAGCAAGAGTCACCCCTATAAAAAATTAAAATTATTATTTTTTCTTATTAAATATGATTTGTGTGTTTGTGTGAGAATAAGAAAGAGTTTACAAAAAAATAAAAAATAATATTGATAAGCGATTTTTTTACACTTATTTTTAAGGAAAAAATATTAATATTAAAGATGTACACCCTATTAAACCCTCTGGTTTCTACTTTTTAGACAAAGGATAATTTTATAAATGTTTTAAGAAAGAAAATATAAAAATCTGGTGTGACTGGCGCACAGCACACAACTTACCTTCGGTAATCGAAAGTTGTGTACTGTGCTTGTCACACCAGATTTTTTGTGTCGACATGTATTTAGTTTCCGACAGTATGGTACATTCGATTTTCAAGATGTAAAATTTATAAGTATGGCAAAATGTTTATATTTTGTTACCATGGCAACCATTTCTCCTATCTTTTCTATGGAGAACAAGAGTAAAGTGGTCTTCAGAAGATTTCAATCACAAAATGAGAATATACATTTTAAAGAGCAACTAAAAAATAGTTGATATATGAATTTAAAAAAAAATCGTTGGAGCAAATTTAGAGAAAATCGAAAAAAACTGAAAAAGTGCATCAGTAAAGTACTAGTACTCTTTGGTCGATTTTGTTCAAAAGCTTCGTGTCACGTCCCATGGGGGTGCCTAACTTAAATATAAAATTTCAACTTCCTAGCTCTTTTCGTTCTTGAGATATTTTGTTCACAGACACAAAAAGACAGACACACACACACAGACAGACCATGTCGCGAAAACCACTTTTTTGGATTCAGGGGACCTCAAAACGTGAAGATCCATCAAAATCTCGACATCGAATTTTTGACATGATCGCAATACTTTCTCTCTCTATATATATTTATATACATAGGTAAGAGAAAGTAAAAATAAAATGTTAACCCTTTCTTCAAGAGAAATATGCAAATTATAAATACCTTTTAATTGTGGAGAGGGGGGTGCGTGTGACGTTTTATTCTCACAAACAGAATCGCACTGGAGAAGAGGCACGTTGCAGAGAGATGAGTTCAATCGACTGGCCCCTTGGCCCTCTTGACGCAGATGGACTTGCTCGCTTCTGAAACAAAGAAATATATATTTTTTTTAATCTTCTTCTATCATCATATTTTAAGTATTAAATAAAGATTATTTTATTAAATAATTGTTTTATTTTCCCGTAATCCTTTCCTTTCTCATGTTTAAATATAAAAGTATATTAGTATGTTTTTCGGATACTTAGCTTAGTTAGCTTAAAATGGGGAATTAATACAATTTAAATTATAATTTTTACCTCAATTCATTCAGATAATTAGAAAATAAATTTTTTAATTAAGTACTTGATTTGTTTCTAATTTGAAAGGTATAATAATTATTTTTTGTCAAATTTTCTTAAGGGTTTGTTTCTTTTTGATAATTTGTAAAATTTATTGAACAATATATTTTTTTTTAATAGCCTAATGCCGGGTTGCAAGAAAACAGTTCTGTAAACATTTAAAAGTCTGTTAGTAAACATCGCTTTGGGCTTTAAAATTATAGGCTGTTGCTAAAGCAGCTTTAAAGGAACCGTTAACTATTCCCTGCTGTTAAGATATATAGATAGATGCAAAACGATTGGGCCACCGAAAATGACAGCTTTCTGTGTAGTTGGCCATGTTGGCCCCAAGGGCGCATTGTCAAATTGTATAATTTATAATAGTACCAAAATTATAAAAGAAATAAAAATAGTAATTAAATTTGTATTCTTTAAATTTTAATTGTTAATATTAGGTTACAAAACAAAAAATGTTTAAATATTTAAATATCGTAAAATAAAAATAATAAATACGTTGGTTGCTCTGACTTTCAGATGTTAAATTATAAAGAAAATGGGAATATACTATAACCTCACTTTTTCTCTTCATCGAATGGATATCTATAATAATTAATATCGCTTAATACGTTTCAGAAACTAAAGAAAACTCAATTAAATTAATGTATTTCTATCTTACCTCTCTCGCGGGATAATATAGTCACCAAATTCTTATTTATTTCAATGAAACAAATCAGGTTAGTGGATACTTTATAGTTTAAAGCTCCGAATTTCAACCTTTAGTTTAAATACAGCTTTTACGAACCAATCATCTTTAAATACGTTCTTGCAACCCAAAATTATTTAGCGGAAGGTTTAAACCAACAAAAGCGTTTAACGAACCGTTAAATACGTTCTTGCAACCCGGCATAAATCTTTCTATTTAAAAAAAAAAATTGAGTGATTTTTATGAAAAATTTTATGGAAAATAGATAAGAATATATATTCAAGTAATGTGCCCCATCCATCCCTCTCGACATAATTAATTGATAAACGAAGAAGAATGGAGAAGTTTTTTTAGAAAAAATCTGGTGTGACTGGCGCACAGCACACAACTTTCTCTTACCTTCGGTAATCGAAAGTTGTGTACTGTGCTTGTCACACCAGATTTTTTGTGTCGACATGTATTTAGTTCCCGGCAGTAGGGAATATTTGAATTCAGATGTAAAATTTATAGGTATGGGAAAATATTTATATTTTGTTACCATGGCAACCATTTCTCCTATCTTTCCTATGAAGTAAAGTGTGCTTCAAACAATTTTGAGGGCAAAACGAGAATATACATTTGAAAGAGCATCTAAAAAATAATTGATTTTTGAATTTTAATCAAAATCGTTAGAGCGAATTTTGAGAAAATCGAAAAAAACTGAAAAAGTACATCAGTAAAGTACTAGTACTCTTTGGCCGATTTTGATTAAAAGCTTATTTTTCCGGTCCCGGGGGGTGTTTAACTTAAATATAAAATTTCAGCCTCATAGCTCAATTCCTTCATGCTTAAAATTGAACACACACCCACCCACACACACACCCACCCACCCAGAGACAGACCATGTCGCGAAAACCACTTTTTTGGATTCAGGGGACCTCAAAACGTGAAGATCCATCAAAATCTCGACATCGAATTTTTGACATGAATCCAATACTTTCTCTCTATATATATATTACATATATACATAGGTAAGAGAAAGTAAAAAGATATTTTGAAATAGTTCGTTCTTTATATTAAATGATAAAGAATTTTATATAATTTATTTCATTCAATAGCTATTTTAACCTACCACCTCCAAAAAAACAACCACCCCTATTACTAAATTACATTACCGATAAAAGAGAAAACATCTTTGTTATTAGATTAGACAAAAAGTAATTATATCTTTCAAATTTTATTATAAACTAATCAAGTATAGAGAAAAAAAATATTTAAATTGAAATAGGAACAATTTCAAGATTCTCACTTATAGACCAGGCGCTGGAGGTAGTTGAGCAGTGGCGTAGCGAGAGGGGGGGCAAGGGGGGGGGGTCATCATGCCCCAGGCGCTACTCACAAAGGGGCGCCAAACAAGTTCGCAAAACAATAAATAATTTTAATGTCCGGGAAAAAAATTAAAAAAATTTTCCGCGTGACGGAAAAATTTGGTTCCGCAAAAAAAATAAAATTTTTCCGCAGGAAGGGGGAAAAATTCCGCAAAACTTAGCCTCCCTAAAAAAAAGGTAAAATGATTTTAACAGCAGGGCAAAAAATTTTCCGCAGGCAAGAAAATTTTTGAGTTCGGGCCCTCCCAAAAAAATTTCTATATACGCCCCTGTATAATGTTATGGTTTTCAAATGCGGGGGGGGGGGGGCGTTAAAAGATATTGTGCCCCGGGCGCAAGTTAAGCTCACTACGCCACTGTAGTTGAGTATGCAAAATCTGAGGACCAAATTCTGACAATGGATTTGGGCTAAGAATAGCTCCCAGAATAAGGATCCGGATCTTGCCGGGCCAATTTTTGGTCCAATTTTTTTTTTTACCCCCACCCCTATTATTTCCATAGGAAATCAATGGAATGCATGCTAAGATGATGTGAAGATTTGCAATTATGGTCAAATTCGAGTACTATAGGACTATAGAGGATCCCCTCAGTTGCTGACAAGACAGTTTTTTCATTATTTGAGGTTTTAAGTAATAATAATAATAATAAATTTTTTTAATTTTTTTTCCCGGACATTAAAATTATTTTTTGTTTTGCGAATTTGTTTGGCGCCCCTTTGTGAGTAGCGCCCGGGGCATGATGACCCCCCCCCTTGCCCCCTCTCGCTACGCCACTGCTCAACTACCTCCAGCGCCTGGTCTATAAGTGAGAATCTTGAAATTATTCATATTTCAATTTAAATATTTTTTTCTCTATACTTGATTAGTTTATAATAAAATTTGTAGTCCAGTCATTTTAGGCATTTTAAACCCCAATCTGCGGAAAAATTTCTAGTGAGCTGAATTTTTGTATACACCTTTATTACGGCGTTGTAATGAAGATGTGAAAAATCGACATTGATATCATGCCGGCTAAAAAAGTTATAAAGGTCAAAAGGTCACGAAAATCAGTTTTTCGCAAATATCTCGCAATCTATTGCTCAGAGGTCAATAAAGGTCATTATATAAATTATTTGGCGTGAAATTGTCTACAAAAAATGTCTCTTGCATTTTTCTGTAAAATTAACCGTTTTTGAAGTAGAGCACTGAGAAGGCGACTATATTATCACGATGCCTCACCTCCTTCAAGGTAGAATGCAGCGCTTTTTTTTTTTACATATTAGTAAAGACAGGACATTTCGTGCCCGTGAATGCCTCAAACGACCTCGACTGGCAGATGTTTCTGTGCTACTGCTCATAGGCGCCGGAACTGGGGGGGGGGGGGGGCAAGGGTACATTGCCCCCCCCTGGCATCCAATAGGAGGGGGCAGAGGGGGCAAAATGTCTTACTACTCGACTGATAGCCTCAACAAATATCCACAATGCAAGAAAAATATTCTGTTTCTACATACCATAACCGGATGTGATACAACTTCACACTTTTTGGGAAAGGAAATTGATGAAAATCATGAAGATGTTTGAAAAAAGACCCGATTTAAACAATTCTGCAGAAATATTCCAACAAGAAAATTGCTCTAGAGATGTCATTGTCAATGCTGGAACACATTTTCTACAAGCAATGTACGGTGCTCCAAAATCTGAACTTTCGATAGATAATTAGAGATACTGTAGCTTTGCTAAACTAACAAGGCACAGTACAGCTGTGAAATTTCCATTATTACCACCTACTTCTTCAGCAGCTCAACAGCATATTTATCGAGTGTATTATCAAATACAAACCTGGCTAGGAAGAGAAATTGATCCAAAACAGTGGGGTTGGGAGTTAAAAAATATTATACTACAGCCAATAACAACTTTATTACCACCAGCACCCGATAATCTACTAAACACAATCTTCTGTAATTGTACACAAGGTTGCGACGGCAAATGTGGATGCAAAAAAATTGGATTAAGATGTTCAAAAGTTTATGGACATTGCCGTGGCCAGTTATGCTTAAACGCAGAGTCAACCAATGATGAAAATGATGAAGATGTCGATTTAAATATAGGAATAAGTCCACTCGACGTTTTGCCAGCAATTGTTAATGACACAGAAACTGAAAATATCGACAATGAATGATAAAAAAAAATTATATACTAGAGTTAATTTTTCTGTATTTTTCTGTATTCAAATAAAAAATTATTCACTCGTAAATAAAAAAAACCTCTTATTACATATCATGGATTATGCCTACGGGGGAAACCATGTAAAAAAAAAAAAAACGCGCCCTGCATTTTACCTCGAAGGTGGTGAGGAAACTAGTGCATCGTCATAATTAGCGATCGGATTTATAGGCACTGAAAATCTTTAAAATAGGCAGGCAACTAAGCACTAAAAATTATTAAAATAGGCTCTTAAAAAGGCATTTATTGTAAAAATAGGCACTTAAAAGGCATTATTTAAGAAATAATATAAAAAAATTGATGTCTTATTTTTGGTAATCAGGTGTGACTAGTTGCATAGCACACAATTTTTTTTTAATTTCGGTAATTTAAAGGCGCATTCTGTACTTGTTTGCTAGAATATAAATACAAATCAAATTTTTAAGTAGGCCTACTAATTTTTAAAATTTTTTACATGAAAAATAAATTTTTTTTCGAAAAAAATATTTTTCCCAAATATCGGGGAAGGGGGGGGGGGGGGGGTAATTACCCTCTTTCCCCCCTTGAAATATTTTCTTGATAATTCAAAAAAATTTTAAATTTAGGCTATGTATAGCTCGTAAAAAATTGTAATTTGAACTTAAAATAGGCACTAAAAAGGCATTTATATATAAATGCCTATTTCATCTATAGATGAAATAGGCATCAATACTCAGAATCGGCCAAAATAGGCATTATAGGCACTAACAAATGCCTCTTATTTTATTCAGAATTTCATGAATTTCATGAAACGTATACATATCATATTGGCCTAAATTTTCGCCATAAATTAAAAAAAGGCAAATAGGGCGAAATTCGAGCCCTAGTCATAATATGGTCGCCTTCTCAGCGCTCTACTCCGAAAACGGTTAATTTTACAGAAAAATGCAAGAGACATTTTTTGTAGACAATTTTACGACAAATAATTTTTATAATGACCTTTATTGACCTCTGAGCAATAGATTGCGAGATATTTGCGAAAAACTGATTTTCGTGACCTTTTGACCTTTATAACTTTTTTAGCCGGCATGATATCAATGTCGATTTTTCACATCTTCATTACAACGCCGTAATAAAGGTGTATACAAAAATTCAGCTCACTAGGAATTTTTCCGCAGATAAAACCTAAAATGACTGGACTATTGAAAGATATAATTACTTTTTTGTCTAATCTAATAACTAGAGACCGGACAAAAAAGCATAAAAAAAATGGAAAAAAAGTGCTTAAAAAAGCATAAAAAACTTGAATAAAAAGTTGTTAAATAAGCATAAAAGTTGAAAAAAAGCATCTCATAAGCAATTTTTACTCATACCAATGGCGTATACAATTATTTTTTTAAATAAACTAAATTTATTCCGCCCCGCCCTGCGAAAAATTTTCTTTTTGCGGAACCAAATTTTTTCACCCTGCGGAAAAAATTTTTTTTACAGGGCAATATTTTTTCGCACTGCGGGGTTTTTGGAAATTTTTTTTTTTTTGGGGGGGGCCGGGCCCCCTCCCCCCTCTTATATACGTCCCTGGTGTATGCGTGTGTGAATGGGAAAAAAGTGTATTTTTTAATAAAAAAAAAAAAAAAAATTATAAATATTCGTAAAATAAGTTACAATAAGCACGAAAGGAAAAAAAAGCATGAAAACTCAAAAAAAGCATAAAAAATGCAATCTCAATACACTTAGTTTTTCCTAATTCGTGTAGAAATTAAATATCTAATGGCTGCTTATAAAATTGAGCAATAAGCATTTTGCTTAAAATCCGGTCTCTACTAATAACAAAGATGTTTTCTCTTTTATCGGTAATGTAATTTAGTAATAGGGGTGGTTGTTTTTTTGGAGGTGGTAGGTTAAAATAGCTATTGAATGAAATAAATTATATAAAATTCTTTATCATTTAATTTAAAGAACGAACTATTTCAAAATATCTTTTTTCTAAAAAAACTTCTCCATTCTTCTTCGTTTATCAATTAATTATGTCGAGAGGGATGGATGGGGCACATTACTTGAATATATTTGAACAGATTTATGCTGAGGAACTTTGACAGATGAAACAATTTAATCTATCTCTATTCGTTCTATTAATTATGTATTATTTGAGATAATTTTAAGCAATAAAAGATTCTAAATAATATATTTCTAGTTTTAATGTAATTTGGAATTAATTTAGTCCCTTGTGGACGAAAACAAAGGGAATGCTCAATGTTTTAGGAAAAAAATGACCTCAATGGATGAGGACCACCCTAATATGCATATTTAGATAAGAGTAAGTAAAAATTAATTGAAATTTTTTTAAATATCCACTGTGGAGTGTATTTTAATTTATAAGATTTTAATTTGAGAAGCCCTTGCAAAATAAATTATTTTAATGTGGAAACCAGCGCGCTGGTGTATTTTTCTCCGAAAACCTTATATATTAATTGATATGGATACAAATCAATTGAAATAAATAGGGACCGGTTCTAAATGGCCACGATGCCGAAAAATACCATAAATAAATTTAAAAAAAGAAAAAACTATATATAATAATTAGAGACCGGAACAAAAAGCATAAAAAAATGGAAAAAAAGTGCTTAAAAAAGCATAAAAAACTTGAATAAAAAGTTGTTAAATAAGCATAAAAGTTGAAAAAAAAAGCATCTAATAAGCAATTTTTACTCATACCAATGGCGTATACAAATTTTTTTTTTAAAGAAACTAAATTTATTCCGCTCCGCCCTGCGAAAAATTTTGTTTTTGCGGAACCAAATTTTTTTCACCCTGCGGAAAAAATTTTTTTTACAGGGCTATATTTTTTCACCCTGCGGGGTTTTTTGGAAAATTTTTTTTTTTGGGGGGGGCGGCCCCCCTCCCCCTTATATACGTCCCTGGTGTATGCGTGTGTGAATGGGAAAAAAGTGTGTTTTTTAATAAAAAAAAACAAAAAAAAATCATAAATATTCGTAAAATAAGTTCAAATAAGCACGAAATGGAAAAAAAGCATGAAAACTCAAAAAAGCAAAAAAAAGCATAAAAAATGCAATCTCAATGCACTTAGTTTTTCCTAATTCGTATAGAAATTAAATATCTAATGGTTGCTTATAAAATTGAGCAATAAGCATTTTGCTTAAAATCCGGTCTCTAAAAAAATATTTATATTTTGTTATCATTACAACCATTGATCCTACCTTTCTATGAAGTACAAGAGTAAGCTTCAAAATATCTCAAGGGAAAAATGAGAATATACATTTCAAAGATCATCTAAAAAATAATTAATTTATGAATTTTAATCAAAATCGTTAGAACGAATTATGAGAAAATTAAAAAAAAAAAAAAAAAAAAACTGAAAAAGTACATCAGTAAAGTACTAGTACTCTTTGGCCGATTTTGTTCTAAAGCTTCGTGTCAAGTGCCAGGGGGGTACTTTAATTAAATATAAAATTTCAACCTTCTAGCTCTTTTCGTTCTTGAGATATTTTGTTCACAAAACACACCCACCCCCACCCCCCACCCCCCACCCCCACCGAGACAGGCCATGTTGCATAAACCATTTTTTTGGACTCAGGGGATCCTAAAACGTGTATATCCATCAAGATCTCGACATCAAATTTATTACATGAAACCAAATATTTTCTCCCTCTATATATATTACATGCATAGGTAAGAGAAAGTTAAAATGGATTTTCGCGGTTTTCTCTGAAACCGTTAGCCGTACATAAAAAACTGATAGATGTTATTATGTGCATTTTTTATAGATCTACAACTTTTATATAACACTTTTTGTATATCATTTATATTTAACAAGATAAATAAATAAAATGAATATTTTCTTATTTTTTTTCGATTTTCAGGGCTCTTGGGGCACCCTTTCCCCTTATCCGATCAAGGGCGGATACAGGGGGGGGGTAAAGGGGGTAATTACCCCCCCTTTTTATCGCAAAAAATTTATTTTTAATGTAAAATTTTTAAAATTAATACTTAAAAATTTGATGTGTATTTATATTCTGGCAAACAAGTACAGAATGCGCTTTTAAATTACCGAAATTTAAAAAAAATAGTGTGCTGTGCGACGATCACACCAGATTTGTCGGAAAAATACAGGAAAGCAAGTTAATAGAAGCGTTGTAGTAAAAAGGAAAGGTTTTCTATGGTATCGACAAAAAATCGAATATTGTCAGGAGGAACATCACATTGACTTTGAATTTTGCAGGTAAGGGAGCGTACAAGTATTACGTAACGCAATTTGGGGGGAGGGGGGGTCTCGTAATACGTTACCATGCGTTACAAGGAGGGGAGGGAGTGTTGAACATCTCGTTACGTAACTGGTATTTTAGCGACTTTTCGATACTTTGCGCAACATAATTGTGACTTTTAGATAAAAATGGCCCCTTGAGCGTTACGTAACGTCTAGGAGGGAGGGTCCAGAAAAATGTTACGGCGCGTTACATGGGGGGAGGGGGGTTCAAAAATCTTCAAAAATTGCGTTACGTAATACTTGTACGCTCCCTAAATTTTACTTAAGGGCCTGTCCAGATGAGGCGTCTTACGCGCGAGTTCACTCACGTACTCGAGCTACATATATTCCGTCCAGATGCCTACGCGCGTTTCCTAACTCGCACGTTTTACGCTCGAGCGCCGCGAGGGTCGAGATACTCGGGGTGCTATTGCTGCGTCCAGAACTACGAGAGAGTTCGTTGCGAGTGGACGTATTTTTCGATAGGGAACTTTGATCCCACCCAGCGTTAAAACGCGCATAAAACGCGGTATCTGGACGCAATAGAAAATTGAAACGCCTCACTGGACACGGCCTAAATAAAGGAACAAAATGAGGGGTACGTGTTTTCAGATTTCACATTTTTATTTTTAGCCATCTATAAACTTGGACCACCCTACTATACAGAGTGGGCAAATTTTATATTTTCTGGCCCGGCCCAAGTTTCAAACGAACAGAATATGTGTAAATTATACTGCAATGGCAAGCGAAACGAACCGACCTATAAATTTATTTTTTGTTCTTTTGTTGCAGTAAACCACTACATTAATAGTCATGATTCCAAGAACTTTGGTATGATTATATTGTCGAAAAGTTTTGCTATAAAAGATGATATATATAAATTAGAAACACTTCAATTAATACGTTTTTGTAAAGAGAATAAAATTCCATACATCTTTGTAAATAACAGTAAAGGTTAGTATACCTTTAAATTATAAATTAATATAATTATAAAAACAAATGCCCTTGGGCCTTGGTGTAGGGGGTCGCATCCCGACTCATGCGACAATTTATTTCAATTTAATTGGCTACCACTGCAGTGGGTGTAAAAAGTATTCGCACACTGAGAAATTTTACAAAAAAAAAAAATATGGGGATTGACTTCCCCGAGACTTTCTCGTATATTCTTTTGGAATTACGTCTGGGTGTGTGTGTGAACACGATTGCTTAAAAACCAAAGCAGCTAGATCGATGAAATTTGGTATATGCTCCTTACACTAAAATTGTAGATTTCTATCAACTTTTGGAGTAAATACGTCACTTGGAAGTAGTACTTTACTTAAAAAGTTTTTTCAAAAATTTTGAAATTTTCAATTTTTTTGTTATATTATGATAAAATACTCAATTTTAAAAAGTTTTTATTCTTTGACATTTTTCCGAAAACTGAATAGTTTTTGAAATAATCACAGAAGAAATAGAAAATTTTCGTTAATTTTGATAAAAAATCAAAACAAAATCATACAGGTGTCATTAAAAAACATGTAAATATAAACAAATTCATTTGTTTCACAAATTAGACTCTGAATTCCTAACTTGGGATATTGTTGATTTTCCATATTGGAGCATGTTTAAACTTTGTTTATCTAGCCTGGAACATCAACAATGTTCCTTAAAGATATAGTAAAAGTTTGGATGGATTAGGTTCACAATAAATAGTCAAAGTATTGAACTGTAGCAATCTACAACCAAATTAATTTTTATTTTTTATTTTTGTGAAGCTTTTTTCTTTTTTTTTTTTTTTAATTTATTTGGTCTTTTTTGGCATTTGTGGTCTTATAGACCCCGTCTCTATATATTTAAATTGATTGGTAGCCAATTCAATTGAAATAAAATTTTGTTTCATGAAACGGGATGCGAACCCCTGACCCCTTAACCTAGCACAAAAGGCGAAAACTTTTGTGGAAGTTTAATTTTATTTTAATAAAATCATATAAACTTTTTTTTAATTTTTTAAAATAATTTTTAGCAAGTATTTTTTTTTTTTTATAAATACACTCACACTCACACACACATTCACACAGTCTTTTCGGCAACTTATGCCATTTAAGACTTTTACGATATCCGTTATTAATTAATAGACATATTTGGGGTCCAGGCATTTCTATTTGGACCCTGTTATGCATTAGTGTGTCAAGCGGCAGGTACCGAGATTTGAGAAAATTAACATTAAAGTTTTTCTGATTTAAAGAGCTAAAAATTTCAATTTCTCCTATTCAAATTTCATTTACGGTGCGCGTATCTTTTATTTAATATAGACCCTAATTAATCCAAAAAAAATTTTTTTTTTTTTTCGAAAGTCAACAAAAGGGCTTCTATAAGTTGTAGATATTTTAAAAAGCTTTAATTTAAAAAAAATTGAGATCGATAGCTTCAAAATTGTAGCCGCTGGAATCTCTCAAAACTAGCACCTCGAGACGCGCACCTTATCTCCTTAGCTCCTTCTGCCCTCGTCCTTATTATTCCCGCGGTGCGGGGTCGGCGGACCTTACCCTACCCCTCCACTCTCCTCTATCCAATGCTGTTGTCTCCGACAGGCCAAGCTCGGTCATATCTCTCCTGACCATAGATATATAGATATGCAAGCCCGTCAAAGTTGGCCAATGTCGACATTTGGCGCAAAATTCAAATTAACCAAACTAACTGCAGGCCCACACAGAAGAGCGCACCAGTGCCATAATCAGCTAGGGCGCTTGATTTTAAAAATTGTTACTTTCTCCTACCTATACATATATATAAATTAATATTATAGGTAGGTTTCATAAATTAGAAAAAAAATTGAAAATTGGAGCCTAAGGCCTCTGATTACGTAAAACATCTTAAATGAATAAAAATAAAGGATAAAAAATTATTTTTTTTTTTATTCATTCAAGATTTTTAAATAATCAGAGGCCTTAGGCTCCATTTTCCTATATATTTAAAGAATTGAATAATTAATAATAAAACCTGAAAATAGAAATTTGGTTTAATAAGGAAAACAATTAAATTATTGATAAAACATTTATTTAAAAAAAAAAAAGATTCTATTACATCAAACTAATTATAAAAAAAACATAAATTAAAATAATTCTAAAAGAAAAGACAATGTATGTTCATTTACAAGTGACATATACATTCATATACATACATATGCAAACACGTGTTCTCCAAAATGCTTCAAATCAGTAGGCAAATATGTAAAATCAGTGTTAATTCAATATACAAATTATCTAAAATATATAGAAAATATTTGAAAGAAGTTAAAATTTGTTTATTAAACTTCTGAAAGAAAAATTGTTTACATTTTCTAGACAAATACCAAATCATATGTTCCAAACAGGTTCCAAATACAACTAATACTAGCGCGCCCAAGCGGCCAGACTTTCAAACAGTTTTTTCAAACGTAGCGACGCTAGCGCTAAGCGCCAAAGTGTGGTGGGGCCTGGTAAACGTTTGTGAGTAAAGTTTTGAACTGTCAAATCGTGTGAGTTACACCACCGTGCTCCTGACCCGGTGAAGCCAAGTCATCCTAGGTGTTCCTCTGCATTGTCGTCCGAGGAGTCCCATATCGTACGCCGTCCTCGCCACACCGCTTAACTCCTTAGCAATGATAAATGAATATAATATATGGACCCTGTTACGCATTAGTGCCAGGTACCGAGATTTGAGAAAATTAACATTAAAGTTTTTAAAGTGAAACTTTATTTATATCGGCACAAATTTTTTTGTTCTTCTATCACCATGTCGCGTTACATGTCGTGACGTCAAGTCGTGACGTCACAAGCCGAGACGTCACAAGTCTTGACGTCACCAACGACTCGCACCAGGTTTCTTGGCTTATACTCTGAAACTACTGGTCCGATTTTCATGGTGTTTTTTTTAATGGATAAAAAATTATCCAGGGGTGGTTTTAGGATATCATTATATCAAATTAGGGGTAGGGAACCCCCCCTTATCAGGGGTTCCACAAATCACTCACCCGATTTGAATAAAATTTAAAATGACGCTTCTCTAGGGTGTAAATAATTTAAAAATGGTATTTAAGACCTCAGAAAGTTCTAATGGCCCTACCAGGGGAGGCACCTCCCCCCTAAAATTTATTTTTCAATCGATTTTATTAAAATTTAAAATAGTCATATCTCGAGACGCCGCCAGCCAGGGCCTACCATTGCTAGTTTATTATAAGTTAAGATTAAAAACGCGATTTTAATACCCTAAATTGAATAATTTTCGGAAAATTTTCAGTTAAGGTGCGCGTCTCGGGGTGCTAATTTTGGGAGATTGCGGCCACAATTTTGAAGCTATCGACCTCAAATTTTTTTTTTAAATTAAAGCTATTTATAATATCTACAACTTATAGAAGACCTTTTTTTTGATTTTCGAAAAAAAAAAGTTTTTAGATTAATCGCATTAAATGAAAGATAGTTTAAAAAAATTCGTTGGCTTTTTATTAAATAGGATTTACTGAGTTAGTAACCCTATTTGTAAATTATTTATTATTTTGATTTTTGTTTCGGCCTGCCAATGACCAGTCTGAGAGGTCATTGCTTCAACCTCCCTCTCACACACAGTCAATTTAAAAAATATAAAAATATTTGTATGTCAGAACAATTTTACTTTTGATCGAAGAACATTATATGTATAGACTAGTGAGCATTGACTCGCATATATATTTTATGTACAAGTTAAATCTGTATGTATAAATACAAATTAAACTGGACAACTCTGCATATAGACTCGATGCCTATGCATTGAGTTTTATACTGTAAGATATTTGAAAATGATTTTGTGCATAGTATATGATTAATTGACTGACTAATGATTACTTATGTACCAATGTTCATTCTAGCTCTGAGGAACTGATAATGGCGATATAAAATTATAGCCGAAACGTTTCCAAAATTTGAGAGTTTTATTTACGCAGAAGCTCCCAATTTGGCTGACTCCTCTCACCATTTATATTAAATAAGAATGCCTGGACCCCAAATAAATATATATTATATAAATACGAGTATCGTTTAAAGTCTTAAATGGCCTAAGTTGCCGAAAAGACTGTGTGTACGTGTGTGTGAATGTGAGTGAGAATGACAAAAAAAGTGTGAGTGTTTAAAAAAAAATCAATTATTATTTAAATTCCCATTTATTTTTATTTTATTTCTGTCTTTAATTGTTTCAGAGAAAACATATTGGTATATCTCTCTCTCTCTCTCACTTGCAAACATTATCGTCTGTCTCTACTCTTTTTAAATTCCCTTTCCGTCTCTTTCATCCATAGGCCTCGGACAGAATTGACGGGCCCCGGGGCTACTTAATAATACGGCCCCCCCCCCCCCACACACCCAAAGTTTTTTTTAAATATATAAAAGGCTATTTGGGCTTCATGCCAACAATTTTTGAAACAGTTATACATAGCTTACAATGTATATTTAAATAAAAAAAATATTTAAAAATTTTTCAAAATTTCCTAAACAATAGGGTTACCATAATTTATTGAGGCCAGTCCTGGACAGTCGCCTTTCGGGTGGCCTGGGGGTATGGAAAATTTTTTGAAAATTAGGCACTGAAATCTGCATTTTTAGCTATCCTGAGACGTGAAAAATATTATCAAACTTGCTTTGAGCTTAAAGGGCCCGGGGCCCCCTCAGGAAAAAAATTTCAAGAATATGATTTCAATATTTCAAAAAAAATATCATTTTCTTGTAATTTTTTTTCCTGACGGGCTCCAGGCCCCTTTAAGCTCAAATCTTAAAATTTCAATTAAAAAACTAATCATTTTTTGAAAATCTTTTCCTGAAGGGGCCCGGGCTCTTTAAGCTAAAATTTTAAAATTTCAATAAAAAAAATCATTTTCTTGAAATTTTTGATTTGATTTGAGCTTAACGAGCCCGGGCCCTTCATGAAAAAATTTCAAGAAAATGATTTTTTTCCAATTGAAATTTTAAGATTTGAGCTTAAAAAGGCCCTCAATTTTTTCTTACTTTCGGTAATTTAAAGGGTTTTTTTTACCAGAATATCTTTACAAATCAAATTTTTAAGTATTAATTTTTAAAATTTTATATTAAAAATAAAATTTTAATATAAAAAAAATGTTTTTTCAAATCTTGGTGGGGGGGGGGGGTAATTGCTTCCTTTCCCCCCTTGTCCGTGATAAAGTCAAAGCTCTTATCAAGTTTTTCACAAATCGCTACCACTATTTATATAGAGTAGGCCTAATTTATAAATTCCAAATGTATATTTTAAAAGGAAAAATAATTAATTAATTAATAGTCTTGAGATTATTCACTTTATTTTACCCTGGTCGTACACGAGGACATTTTTTAAGCAATTTCTGGCGACATTTCTGGCTCCATAAAAATGTCTTCGTGTATGACAGCAAAAATGGAATTGGAATTGGAATTGGCTTGAAAAAATGTTTGTTCTATTTTTTCGGGCCAAGTCGGCGCAATCAGAATGCGCACAAACGCAAACGCGTCGAAAATGGCCGTTTGAAGACATTTCTCGGTCAAGAAAAATGTCTCCGTGTATGACGAAAAGTTGTCTGATCGCGCCAGAAAAATAGCCCGTGTTCTATTTTCTTGGGCCAATTCGACGCAAAGAGGGTGCGCAGTAAATCGACCATATCTGGCAACACCGCTTTTTGGAAATTTGTTGTTATCATAACCTAGAATTTTTCACTTTTTGACAGCAGTTGACAGATCTTTAAAATAATTATATTGTCAAATTATCACAAAAATATAAAATATATAGACACACCTCATTTGGAAAATAAAATTAAGGTAAGAATTAATTATTTAATTAAATTATTAATAAATAACATTATTATTTATTTAAATTTTCACTTGGAATATAATAATTAATAAAAATATATTTTTTTGCAGTTCTTTTTTGGAAATTATAGTTTATAATAAAAGAAGAGCAATATCTAGATTATATATTTATATTATTATATAAGGTAAATGAATACTTTGTTTTAAATAACTATTATTTATTTAAATTTTCATTTGGAATATAATCTTTGATAATAACTAAAATATTTATTTTAGATGAATTTGAACAAACAATTATGATTTAAATTTAAATTGTGGAAATGTTTTTTATGATGAACTGAGATGTTGATAGTTAATAAAATAAAACACGGTAGTTTTTTGGTTGCAGGTTTATTTTCGACTGAACATTCAGTTCAGATGGTTATAAACCATAATCATCAGGCTTGGAAATCACAATCAAGTTATATTTTGTATAATATTAATATATGAATGCATTCATTTCTTTATATTTTAGTTTTATGATTAACAAAATTTTAAATAAATAAAATTTTCATTGTGCATATAATATTTATTATTTATCTAAAGAAACCAAAAATCCTTTGTATAGATATTAAAAAACAATTCTTAGCTTATTTTTTTTTCAAAAAGAGGTATGTCTATATATTATTTTTATTAATAAATATATATTTCTATATATATTAAGGGCCTCTTATAGTTATAACCTAAAAAGTTTTTGATTCAGCTGTCAGTTTAAATTTTCAAACTGCGCACGTTTCTGCGCAGAATTGGCCCTAAAAATACAAATGTCCTCGTGTATGACAGGTTTTTTTTCAAGCTAGAAATACAGGCCATTTTTTCAAGCCATTTTTATGGAGCAAGAAATGTCGCCAGAAATTGCTTAAAAAATGTCCTCGTGTACGACGGGCTTTAGAAATAAATATTACATGACATCATAGGCGTAGCCAGAAATTTTCGATGGGGGAGGTTCAGGATGATTTCTCCCCCTCCCCCCTCCTAGTAATAGGGCAGTATAAGGTGTCTAATGAAATATATGACTAGCCAATCCTCCCTCCTGGACCCACTTCGGATTGGCTCGGGCCCGCCCTTGCTTAATTAAGTGCCCCAATTTTTCATTCATCTCGTTGCAGGCAATAAAAAATGCAACCCTGACATGTTAAAGAATTTTAAATATTATCCCTATAATAGCAGAGTTCAAAATCAAAATCAAATCATTTTTATTTCATACTTTAAATATACATTTCTCGCACTTGGCGAATGTAACAGATATAATACATATATTAGAGGCTCCGAATAGCAGAGTTTCTGCAAAATTTAATTATATAATAATTTTTATTATTTTTCATTTGAGGGATTTAATCAATTTTAGCAGGCTTTAATTTTTTATAAAGCAAGACAAAAATCAATTCTTTTCAATGGGAAAATTCTGAATTTTCTTGAATTTTTTGCGTTTCCTTTAATAAAATTATTTTATTTTATTTTTTTTTTTAAACTAGAGAAAATTATTATATTTTTTTACTTTCTCTTACCCTATATATGAAATATTTAGAGAGAGAAAGTATTGTTTGTATTATAGAGCTTAAATATCTAGTCATGGCTTGGGTCCAATGGGGGGGGGGGGTTTGAACCCCCCAAATCCCCCCCCCCCCCGTGGCTACGCCTATGCATGACATGAATCCAATACTTTTTCTCTATATATATTAACATATATATAGAGGTAAGAGAAAGTAAAAAGGAATTATATGAAAAAATTCTATACTAGAGATTTCAAATTTAATACTTGTGATAGATTAACTTTTGTATTGTAATTTTAAAAAAATTTAAATTAAATTTCTATTATTTCAGAATTGGGCGCTGCACTTAACAGAGATTCAAGAGTTTGTTCGACAGTGCTAATCTTTAAACAAACACAGGTTGATGATGAAATCAGAAATCTTCAGGCTTCGCTTATGAAAATGCATCCTCAATTTGCTAATGTTTTCTGATAAAGATATAAACTTTCTATTAAAATATTTTCTTATTAGTTGATGATTAATCTATAATTATGTATAATAAAAATTTACATTTATCATGTAAAAGTTAATATTAAAAAAAAAAAAAAAATATTTATTTATTTATCAGTTTTTTTTTTTTTTTTTGTACTGTGTTAATTATTTTTTTGTTAAATAATGAAACTTAAATATTTTTTAAAAATTAAAAATGTTTTATATATTATTTTTTTAATTATAAAAATAACAGTAAATAAATGTTCATTTTTTTTTTTCTAATTGTTGCTTTGTCTTCCTGATGAAGGTATAAATATAAAAATATAACGTTTTGGTATATTTATACCTTCATCAGGAAGACAAAGCAACAATTAGAAAAAAAATGAACATTTATTTACTGTTATTTTTATAATTAAAAAATAATATATAAAACATTATTTAATTTTTAAAAAATATTTAAGTTTCATTATTTAACAAAAAAATAATTAACACAGTACAAAAAAAAGACTATGTGTTTTTAAATACATCAAAAGAATTATTTTTTTTTTTTTTAAATAAATAAAGACCTGATGAATAAATAAATATTTTTTTTTTTTTATATCAACTTTTACATGATAAATGTAAATATAGTAACATTGTTTAATATATTTAAAATGAACATATCAAGAATATTTCGTTTGATCTTTCCCTTTCAATAAAGCATTAAAAATTACATATTTATAAAAACAATTTTTTTTTTTCAAGAGATTCAGAATAATTGTAATAATGCCCATCTTCTTCATTCCCTCAGGATTTAATTATGATAAGGAAGTCAACGACGTTTCTTTCAAAGCGTCAGATGTTTTGATCACTTAGCTTATAGTTTTGAAGATGATCAAAACGTCGACTTCTTGATTCTAATTATGGATAAATTGAATTTTTTTTTATTCGAATATTTTGAGTGTTAAATTTTAACACCTTGTCCTGCCAGGACATTTGAGACAAATAACAAATAAAAAATAATATATATTGTACCAACACCTAGAAATGGTCCATAGAAAAGATCACTTAAAACATAAAATTCTGAGAAATATTTAAATTAATTTATTTTAAAAAGAAAATGATAAGAATATACTAATTATCAGAAAATGATATTTTTTAATCAAATTGGCAAGAAAATCAAAGTTTAAACTAATTTCCTAAAAAGTGAGAGTGAGTTAATATTAAGTATTACCAGATGGCTTAAATAGAAATGCCTGAACCCCAAATTGATATATTAATTACAACGGTTATCGTCAAAGTCTTATATGGCCTAAGTTGCCGAAAAGACTGTGTGAATGAGAAAAAAGTGTGAATGTTTAAAAAAAAAAAAAAAAAAAAAAATATTAAGTATTTCAAAATTTGTTATTTGGCATGAATTTTCGAGTGATATGAGTAAGTTAATAATTAACAAGTAATAATAATTAAAAACAAACAAATTCATTAAAAATAATCAAATTCATAAAAAAAAAAAAAAAAAAAAAAATAAAACAAATAATAATATTGAAAATAAACGAAGAAAGAAGAAACGAAGCAAAGAAGAAAGAAGAAAAATACAACAATTATAAAAAATCAAACAATTAAAAACACATCAATCAAAAAATCAACAATCAAAGAATCTGCGAGTTGACGTCCTACACCGAGTCTGACATCCTATATGATCGACATTTCGGTCTTCAAGGAAGCTGCCTTCGTCGAGCCGAATCACCACATAGCCGCCGAAGACATCGATCCCGAACTCAACAAATCATCATACATCTCTATACAGATAAGCTCAACTCACTAGATTTTTCTGCCAAATAATAATTATTTAAAAAGAATTTAAATGAACTAAAAACTTTTAAAGAAATAATAATTAAACTTAACTTATAAATAATAATAATAATAATTTAAAACGGACCTAGAAATAATAATTTAAATAATTTATATAAAATAATTTCAAAGACATTTCGGTCAGAAAAGGGAATTCTTCAGGCCAAGCGTTCAATAAAAATTAATTATAATACACGGTTTGAGGAATTCCATAAATTGATTAACTTCATTTTTTTATTTTTCAAATATTCAAAATTTAAACCGAGGTCATTGAGATTACTTTATCTAAACAAGAGAAACAATTTATATTAATTAATGAAATTTGAATAAATAAGATTAATAATAAAAAAGACACACTAATTATTTTTATAAACCAATTTGAAAGTTAATCTCAAT